>JAPMOQ010029525.1:450204-463571 GCA_026543055.1 Argiope trifasciata | reverse complement strand
AAATATTAAAATTAATAAAATGATCATCTTTAAGAAATGACTGTTGATGATAAAATTTTACAAATTGTATTTCCATGAAAATGTTGGTTTTCTAATTTAGATAGCGCATGCATATATATTCGACTGCAAACTAATTATTGCGTAGAAACATGAAAAAAAAATTTGAATGATATTATTTGAATTTAAGATATTCTAAATTTCTTTTATATCAAAAACTAATTAAAATGAAGAAAAATAAATAACTTCGAAAAATTGCTAAGAGCTATAAATGTATTGTAATTGTTAAATTTTACTTTGGAGGCTGCTCATTAAATCTTGAATGTCTCGTCGGATCATGTTTCTCGGATTAAGATAAAATTCTTTGAAGTCAAATACCTTAAAAAAAGAACAATTGATTGAAATTTTTTTAGTTAATTAGTTAATTTGAAAGAGAGTCAATTTTCCAATGTAGCGTTAGATGATTGACTTGCAGATTAATTTAACCTTAGGTTCCCCACATTTTTAATCCTTCCACCAGAAAAGTCAAAAACATTTCATGTTCATATAAATATTTTGTACCCAAACTGGAACTAATGTTCAATGTGTAACTATATAAAAATATTCATTAATGTAATGTTCAATAACAATGATTACATGACACGATGCCACTTTTATACAAAAAGTGGACAAAGGAAGCTCCACCGATTGAATATTATACAGGATTGATATTGATTGATCGTAATTGATTTATAAAATTGATATGATTGATAAAATTGATTTAAATTTATCATTTGATCGGCATAGATGAACACCATTAAGAATATTCATTCTGCTAAATTTCCTTTCAAAATCAATACCAGCTACACTTTATAAACTTAGCAATAATCTAATTTCGAAAATAAGGCCATTACATATTAAAGTTTAAAATATATTTTAAAATTAATTGCTATTGATTCTTCTAAGGAAATGATAGATGCTGTGGAATAAATTTCAGACAGAACATAGTTATCAAATTCCACATACAGTTTTATTCCTTTATAACTATTTCATTTAAATACACTCCTAGATTCATAAGAAAAAGAGCATGTAAATGAATCATTAGATTTATCGTTAGAATTGAAGAGAATTAGATTGATCATTTGAATCGTATTCTACCATACATTTCCTGCCAAATATATATAAACATGCAAGTTGATTTTACCCTTTGTTATTCTTTTCTATCATTTTACTTTCAAGTTATTCTGAAATTAAAAAAAAAATTATTCATAGAAATATTGAACATAATAATTATTTCTACGATGTCCTTTTACATGTAAATAGCATCATAGCATCGTTGATGTTATGAATATTGTATTATTTCCTTGATAACATTATGCTCCAAAACTACTTTTAAACCATTTTAAAGTTCCGAACATTGAATTTCCGTCTTACAGATTTTATTTATAAATAAATTTATTTAATCCTACTCATTTTTTCAAGAAGAGTAGAAATTTAGTTATTTTAATATTATTCGCATAAAAAGTATTAAAAAATCAACTTTTATATGATTGGATGATGAACAATTTAACAAATTATAGGCAGTTGCATGTCATTTGTTTTTATCAGAATTGAACTATTTTTCATATCGTATTGTTACTGAAATTCGTTGGTGGGTATGCGAAGGAAAGAAACGAAATACTAAATAAAGATGTTTATTTTCTACAGTTGGCCCTTTTTATGAGCATTTTATTTATTTATATTATCAATATTATTATTATCTGAGGCGACAGAAATTTGCAACAAAAGCGAAATACAATGTGGAAAGCAGCTAGGAAGCTTGCTCTGAAATAACCATTGAAGACATTAGAAAAAGGAGAATTCTTTGCTGGTGTGAGTGACTCCTTTTATACAGTCGTCGTCACAAGGTAATGATTCTTAATATATCATATTATTATAGAGATATGACCATAAGCCTTACAATTTCAGGAGATTCCAAGTTTGCTGCTAAAGTCTTCAAAACTGGGATACATTAATATGGCATCTATTTAGAATTTAAATATTATTGCATTACTCTCTTACTAATTGTTCTATATGACAAATTTCATTTTTAACTCTAAAAAAACTGATTTCCAAGAACAAAAATTATTAATTTGTAACAATATTTTAGCGCATAAAGTGTATTTAATAAATTATCCTTTCTGATGTAATAAATACTGGATCATTCTCAAATTGCATTGACTCCTGTTTTATGTAGTTGATATCTATTTGCATGCAGTAAAACGCGGCTTGTTAAATCAAATAACCGCCAAATTTTTGGTATACATGAGCAGATTAAAAATATTCCACACTCTATGTAGTTTACAATTACTTGCAGAATTCAAATTAAAGAAATTAAGTGCAAAACACAAATTACAATTGTTGAAAGAACAGATGCAAGTACTGGAAGATATTTCCGAGCTTAAAATACAATTCAATCGTAATCAATATCTGAAAACGCCACTTAAATAATTTAATTTTTTTTTAATTTTTTTGCTGTCAGATTTTATCCTAGTGATCCACTGTTTTCATTGCTGATGAAATTTTTAAGATACATATTTTTTCTTTTCCCAATGACCTAAACAGCATATATACATGAAGTGGCTTTGCGCTTGATCTAAACTTTCATTGTAATAAAGTTTTAAACACATACATCTATTTATTATCTTCTTTCTATTAGCTGAAGCTTTACACAAGAAAGTAATTTGCAGGATGCGCGACAATCATCGCTAACTCTTACTTTTCATAATTAATTTAATAGTATTTATTCTTTAAAGACCGTAATACCACAATCGCATTGGTAGAAATTTCTACAACTGAAGACATAACCAATATAAGTTTTTGATTAAATATATTGGGTTGTTCGGAAAGTCATTTCGTTTTTTTTTTGTCAAAATGAAAAGAAATTTTCGTTTAATGAATAAATTATTTATTAAATTATAAAATTGCCATTCTGGTCTAATACCTTTTGCCATATTTTTGGTAGTAACATGATTACACGCTCATAAAAGTTTTGGTCTTTGCTGTAAAAAAAACTGATCGAGGTGGTTTTTGTTCTCCTCATTTGAAGGAAAAATTTTGCAAATCAGTTCTGGTACTGATGTACTGTTAACACATCTTCTCCACACATATTGGCTAATTTATTTCTGGCTTGAACAGCATTTTTACCTTTTATAGCAAAAAAGAAAAAAATGACGAAAATGCTGTTTATTGCTCTCCATATTTAAAAGGGCACCATCCAAAAACTACTGCGAAGAATCAGCTGCACTTTTTCACACTCAAGCCTTGCTATATCAGCTCTTAAAACATAAAATGATTTTGCGGTTTAAGTATGATATTGGGTGCGAAAAATACAATTAAATCCTCTGTCGGGAAAAAACGAAATTACTTTCCGAACAACCTAATATTATAACAAATGTTTCAACTAAAAAAACTAGAAAAATATTCAATAATTTTAAGAATACAGATAAAAATTTGATTTTATAAAAGAATTTGTATTTTATTCCTTATATTCCTTAAAAGAATTACAATTTAAGTATAATTCTTAAATTATTTATAATATTTTACTTCATATAACACATAATTTCTTTTCCTTAGTAAGTGTACTTAAATGCCGAAAATTTTACTTCTTAAAATCACTCTACAGACACTTCTAAAAGAATGAATAACTACACTAGTATTCATTTTTTAAGAGTATATTCATATTTAAAATTCCACAAGAATAGTCTGTTTCAAAACATGTCAATGACATATGCACGCCATGGATTGGAATTTATTTTTCACTCTTTTCAAATATTTTTTTTTCTAACGATAGAGACATCTGTTCAAAGTAGAATAACTTATGCATTTCTTGTATTATTGTCTATGCGCATTCTATTAAAATATCGAGCAGTAAATCGTTTTCATTCTGTATTTTATACATAAGGATTGAGTTAGATGGAGCGGATGACTTTATGGACATTACATTGTTTTATTTACTGCTTCATATCTTTTTTTTTTTCTATTTCATTTTTTTCTGTTTTATTTTCAAGTCTGCACTCCCAAAGAAGTATTTGAGCATAGCATATTTCCTCACTATGTTAGGAGAGAAAGGAAATGCAGAAATAAATGAGGACAAATATATATTTTTCTCTTTTCTCGTATGCGAAATATTGAGAAAGTAAAGTAATTGGTGAAAAATTCAAACTGGAGATTTCTCCGTATCAAACTTCCTTCAAATCGAAAAAAAAAACATTTTAGACATTATATCTGCTTTTCTGTCCGTCTGTCCGATTTTCTGTAATATTGTTAAATTTAGAATCATTTTAGGCTAGTTGAATAAAATTTGGCATGTGGATATCAGACCCAATTTTAATTTTTTTTTCAAATTTTGAATGAAATCTGTTCAAAAGAATTTTGTCTGTTTTAATGCAAAAGAACTCAACAACTTTATAAAGTAAAGAGTAATCTAGATAAAAGCGCTTCCCCATAATTTGAGTGTCCTGGGTTCAAGCAAGTTTTTCTTCTCTATTCTATCCCCTGACCTTGCAAAAAGAGGTTGTGCAAGTGGATGTGACGGATGAAGTAGCTAAGTCGTACTCTTGATCCTTGTTGACGCTAATGAAAAACAAGACCCTCACTCAGCATAAATCGCTTATATGGCAACACACATATTAATACCAATTTTGAGCCAATCTGTTAAACAATTGACCATCTGTTGATCGAAATGAAGCATACATTTACACTCAATATGTCAAATCACTGAATTTGTCAATGAAATTTGGTATGTTATGTTTTTTTAAAGATCACTCTAAGAAATGAAAATAATAATTTTAATTATTTTAAAGGTCATCTTTTAATTTAGATAACAGTACATTTATTATATATGGGCTTATTATAAAGAAGTGCAAACATATATTCAGTAATCATAACAATAAATATTGATTATTAAATATAGATATGCATAGTCAAATCTTAGTTTGCTATAAATAATAAATGCATTAAAATTTTATTCTAAATTTACACTTATGCTGAATAGTCTTACTTCATCTATATATACAGTGAGAGTCAGAAGAAAGTAAACACCCATAATTGGTTTAGAAAATGTTATTGCAAATACATTATTGACTTATAATATTAAATAGATATTTACAATTATTAACTTTTTCATAAACATTCAATTAAAATAAAATACATAAAGAAATAACTCAACTTTGATCTAAGAATCTCCACTTCTATGCGTTAAAACAGTAAACACTTATAACTCTTTCACCTTCAAATGTTTTAATTTCAAAGATGTTACTTTTTTTCTTTAGGAATCTTGATATAAGGAAAATTCGCATATTCTGCCTAAATGTATGTAAATTTCTGGAAAAATCTAGAAGATGTTTCGATGGGGAAACAAATATCCCCAGAAACGAGAAAACTGATGATAAACCTAAAGAAAAATAATAAATTCTCTCATGGAATAGAAAAAAAATGTTGAAAATGGCTATTGCGCACTCAAGAGATTTTTTTGACTAATATTAAAAATATATTAAAGATTTTCTTAGAAAAGGGTGTCTAAGAGACTTACTGCTAAAGAAGTGAGAATAATGGCAAGAGAGATCAAGTATAATTCAGGAACAAGTGCTGTTAAAATTTCTTTAACCATCTCTCAAAGATCAGAAAAGATAGTAAATACAAACACTAAGAACATATATTAAGAAAAATGTGCGCTAAAGAAATATTTCTAATAAGAAAAAATTCAAATAAATTGTCATAGAAAATGGCAAAAAAATATCTCTTACGAACTTACAAAAAACTTGTATGAGTTATGCCAAGAAAAAGGCAGTGATAAAATCTAAATGACTGCAGATAAAATAATAGTACAGCTTTCATTAGTTTTGTCGGTTTCAGTGTTCTCTATTTACCTTTTCTGACGCATAAAATATGATGTTTTTCTGACTGAGTTGAATTATTTCCTTTTGTATTTTTATTTAATTAAGCATATACAAGTGGTTACATCCTGAATGAATAAGTTAACAATTGTATATAGCTTACGGTATATTACACGTCAATAATATATTTGAAATAAAACATATTCTATATCAATCATGGGTCCTTACTTTCTTTTGACTCTCACTGTACCTTTATTTTCTTTTCTAAAGGTAACTAAATTTCGTTTCATTCATTTTTTCAGAGATGGTATTTAATCTTCTCTACCATTCAATCACACCTGTGGTGCTCTTTAATTGGTTTCAGTTATTCGAATATCATACAAAAATAAACTTTCTTTTCAATTTAGGAATTAAATTCGAAATGTCATTATTTCCAGAATTTGATTAGAAATGCATGTATTAATACATTTTCTGTTTTTTCTGAAAGATTCATTATACAATTTTGATGTTTTTTTAAAAGATTGGCAGAGCTAAAATGATTTGAGTTTAGACATTTTCTTTCAGTTAGTAATGAAAATTAATAGTTGTTAAGAGACAGTTATATTTGATTTCTATTCCAGTTGTGTCTTGTTTCCGTTTATCTAATATTGAATCACAATCAAAGAGTGGTTTCGGATTATTCTATTGATGTTTCAAATAAGATGCCCTAATCTGAGTCAATAGTTCCATAATGCTGATTCTCATAAAATATAATTTTGATAACTTGTTCAGATCTGCTCTCATGATATTAATTTTGCGTGTGTGTGTGTGTTTAAATGTTGGAGTGCCAAGAATATCTTAATGAAGGTGATTCTTGAGAATAATTGAAATTTAGACTTCATAACTTCTTTCAAAAATACATTTATTGTCTAAAGCAGAGTAAAATAGTATTTATAACATTTTAATCATTTTAAAAATAAAAATAAAAGAGGAGAATGATAGAATCATAGACGTATATTATGACGAATCATAGAAGTTTTTACCTAATAATTCTCCGACATATAGATTATTCAAAAAATATCCTGTAATTCATATAAAATTAATTCTGAACAATTATTTTACATATTCATATTTTTTAATAGTTTTCTTCCCGCAAAACAAATAATTCTCTTAAATGAAGTTGACACACTTTTACTTCAAGATTTGAAGGCAAATAATTCAAGAAATCTAAAAAACACAAAACTGAATAAAACCTTTAAAATAATGTATGAAATATGAAATGAAAGATATATAAAAGCCAAAATTGAAGCTTAATCATAATCTCCGAATTAAGATTTTAAGACAAATCTATGTGAAATACCTAAATAAAAATTCTGGAAATCATTAATTCCAGTGAAAACGTTGGTCACCAAAGGGAGTTAGTATAAATTTCCCAGGCATTCATTTTCATTTTTTAATGAAACTTCAATAATAACAAAAACTCCATATAGAATCTATAATGTCAGGGAATCAACTGTCTGCAAGATAAGAAATGTTATACATAATCCTTAACCAAGGGGAATTATGTTGAAAAATCCTTCACCTGTTTCACTTTTTAGGTCAAAATTAAAAAGATACAAAATCATTGTTATATTGCTTTCAAGAATGAACTAAACATCTCAAAAGACAGCAGAAAAAATTTATATAGATGCATAAAATAACATTTCAATTTTAAATTTAAATTATGCACTTTACGGATGAATGATTTAATTTCAATCCATATTTTTTTTAAATATATTAATTATTTAAAAGCAAAAATATATTGATGTGAGCATAATGTGAGCTGAAATAAAATTATTAGAGATTTTAAGGTTTTAAAATTTGACTACGCATTAAATTCTTCTCAACAATCTAATGCTATATTAAAAACTTCCAAAAATATAAATCTAATTACTAAACAAATATTTTTCGACTAAATAATTCAGAAACTAACTTTCTATAATCCAAAAATTTAAAATTCAGCAACACAGAGAACAGAAGATTTCTGTCCCATAATTTCAGACTATTTTATATTCCTAATTGGTTGGGAATTTAATATCATTGTTTTTAAATTTTCCCTTATTTTCAATTAAAAAAAACTTCGTGGAGCATTTTCGAGTCTTTTATAAAGTTTCCAATTCCTTTTTAGAATAAAGAATGCATTATTTTTTTTTAAAAACCTTTTTTTAAAATTTTGTATATAATGTTTCAAATATTTTTAAGCAAAGAGAGAATTGCATTAAAATAAAGTGAATTTCAATACATTTTAGAAAGTTAAACAATATTATAACGTAGAGAAGAAAGAAAAAGCGATTCAGAGTTAAAGTTTTTGAATGTTAAGTAAAACTGGTGCAATGAAAGATGTTTCATATTTTTTTATTGTAATGCAATCTTGAAATTAATTATAAAGCAACAAAAAGATTGTATGAATAATGTAAAACAAATTTTAAATATTTAGATTTCGAAATTTGTTTCTTATTGTGTATGAAAAGATAAGCTTCCTTTAATAAAACGTACAAAGTTTCTCTTCTTCATTTTTTTCTGTATTTTATTTTCGTATCATTTCATGATTATATATATATTCTAAAATATATTTTCTCTTGATTATATATGAATTCTTTAACCTCAAAAATACAAACACAATTATTTTCTGAGAAAATTCGATCCAATAACAGGGTTTTTAATTATATTTCATATGGAAGATATATATATAAGTCATCAAATATTTTATATGACTGCGAAATATTATTATACAAAAGTTAACTTTTTATGTTTTGGATATCAAATCCAACAACAAAGCAGGAAAATTCAAATGTGTTTAAATTCGAATTTTATATCCAGGTTTGTGCTGCAGACTAATAAATATTCGTTTCATGCTTTTTTAAAAAAGGGGATTTTAAAAATTCTGAGAAGCCTATCTATATTAATTTTCAAGTGAAAATGAATTATAAATAATATTAATAATGATTATTATTTTTTAATAATTCCTCAAGGATATCTAAAGTATTAGTAGTTTGTACTAATTAAAACAGAATAACATTAAAAAATGTTTCACCGATGTCAAAACTATAAATCGAGAACTGAAAAATCGATTTTTTGCTACTGAATTCGTATAAATTGTATTGCCTTGCAATCAGTATCTTGTCACATGATAATAATTTTCTTGTACAGTAAGCAAATTAGTCAAAATAAGTAACTATATTTAAGAATTATGCAGCATATCTTTGATCATGTAAAAAAGATTAAGATTTGCAAGCAGTTATTCGCACTATAATAAAGAAACAAGTATGATGCAGATTTTGATAAAGCTATATGAAACAGAAACTGAAGATGTGATATGCAATATCCTTATTAAATAAAAGAGTATTGGCTCAAATTTTCAATCCCTGGTTTTAGTATAATTCAGATTATGTCAATCTGTTTTAAGACACAAATTATTCTCATCAATAGCAAATGAAAGAATTGAATAATATCTATCTAATATATATTTTAAATTATTGTAAACTATTATGCATATAATATATACGTATGAAAGCAATAATTATTTGTTTAATTTTCAAACTTTAGTGCAATATGAGGAGTAATTAGAAATGTATTTCCGAACTGCACGAATAAGAGAAAAGTATCTGATCTATCTTCTCCCTACACAGCTGGCACTTATTCTTCAAACAGAACCCATCTGAACTTCGATGTCTCACTGAACGTCCCATAAAGCCCTTACACTCACTTTGCAAAAATTTATAGAATTGAAACAGCTTCATTACAATATTGCTACTAATTTGTAATTTTGCTTCTCTCAGTAGTTACTTTCTTTGCGTATAAAAATTTACTTTATAAATTAACATTATTAATTATTACACTTTTATAAATAGTTTAATGAATAATGAACTGACAACTGATATATAAACTCCTGACATCGAAATAATTATGGTTGCCGTTTGGCGACATCGGTAACAACAATGAGGGACCATGAATATTCCAGAATCTTAGATATATATGTTAGGAAACAATTTAAAAGTATCTATTCTCGAGCAGTCAATGGTATGTTGCAGAAACTATAAAAGTGAGAACTCGCATTTGGATGAACGAACGGGTTCGATGGACAGACGAGTAGTTGAGAGAATTCATTTTGGAATCTTAATCTCTAGCTAGTAATAGTCTTCTTTAAGGAATGGAAGTTAGATTTGATAATTGTGCTGTGTAACATTTCCTGATGATTCTAGAACATGTAGAATGCTTTATTCATGTAATATATAAAACAGTTTTGCAATAAATTATCTCTCTTTCTTATAGTTTAATTGATATTCATGTCAATTAATTAGCTCATAATTTTATTGATATTCATATCAAATGCAGCAGCAAATTGGTTTTTATATTTAAACTCTTGAAATCACATAAACTCTGAAATGGCCGATAAATACATACTTTTTTGCAGTTTTAAAGAAAATTGTTGCAATGGAAAATTCGAGCATTCTAAATATGAGTGGCTTTAGAAATGTTTTAGCCATGAGTGAAACAGGAATAGTTTAGGAAATATTTCAGATTATCTCTACCCTAGCTTCAACGCTGAGACAATAATTCTGATTCAAAAGATATCAGGAAACTAAAAAAAAAAATAGCTGATGTCTTTATTGAAGAAGCTAACTTCGGATACTTTTCAACACTCAATGGTTATCTGAATATAATGTTATTCGAATCACCCTGCCCATAAACTTTACGTTTTTTAAGCAGGGAATTGGAGTCCAATTCTTCCAAGAATTCCAAAACCGAAGAGGTAAAAAAGCAGTTTCTGTTTCTGGAAGCCTACATTGATTTTTTTTAAAAAAGAAGCATTGCTGTCCCAAAATCGATAGATCTATGTCAGCCACATATAATTGCAACTCATTAGTTATCATTACCGTCTGTCAAATGTTTCAAGTCTGTCAAATTTCAAGTTTTGAAACGTGAGAAAATATGCTATTACCTGTTTCTGTATTGGAGTATTCTTAGTTTTTATTCCCCTAAAGAATTAAACTTGAGTATAATTTGTCAACAGACTTTTTTAAATATAGTGAAGAGAATTTTCATTCTTTTAAATTCCATATTATTACTATAATCTTATTAACACATTAATGAACAATACAGCATTGGCGTCAGTACCTGCTGTGATTCTATATTTCATACATTACCTATTAGCTTTTCATCAAAATGCATATTTATAAAATTATGTGATTTGACAGAATGGATTAAGACGCTTACTTCGGCAGACGCACTGTCGTATCATTTTCATGAGCTTGAAGTCTAAGGGCGTTCTGTGCATCAATTTTTCAAATCAATTTCTACAAATGGCTTCTAATATTGTTTCAGTCTTACAAAAACTATAAGTTCGTTATGATCAGCTTAAAAAGAGTTAAACAATCTAAGAATAATTTTATGCCACTCAAACCACACATTTCAGATTGAGTCCTGGCATAAAGGTAGAGCCTTTTCCGCTGATCTGGATGCTCTGAGTTCAAGTCCTAGTTCGGGCAGGGTTGTTCCGTGTTCTATCTATGATATATGTGAATGTCCCCCCTGTGAAAAAGAATGTGAAAATGAATGTGACACGTGAAGTAGCTCTGACGTACTCTTGGCCATAGTTGGCTATACTGAAATAAACAAGAGATGATCGCTTGACTTAACTATTAACGGGATAGTTAAGTCCAATAAGTCAGGACACACGTATTAGTACCGATTTTGAGCCAAATCCGTTAAACAATTCACAAGCTCTCGATCTATATTCAAGCAAGCAACAGGAGACTCTCATTCGGCTTAAATCGTTGGGGCTTGCAAAATGCCATAAGTTACAAAGCATACCCATTTCCAAATATTCAAATAAATCTTATTTGAATATGATTTAAAGCTCACCAGCAGAGCTCAAATAAGAGAACAGTGTTTTACCCTGTTCTTAAAGAAAGATGACTCATTTACACTTGTTTTAAGTATGGCAAAGTGAGCACAATTTATTATACTACCCTTCAATTCTTAATAATAGCCTCAAAGTGAAGTGAGGTAATTAACTCGTCATATAGAAAATGATCAGATACATTGTGGTAAATAATAAAAGGCACCCGGACGCGAAATTTGCGTAATTAAGTCTTTCAACAATCTGCTTGACATACAAGATAATGCCTGGGCTGGGTTTTGTTTTTCACAGTTTTTGCTTTAATTTATTCATGTATTCTGCCTTTCTTTATGAGAAGAGTGAAGACGTTGTTTTTTTAATTTCTTTCTTGTATTTTCTTAATTTTTTTAATGAGAATAAAGTAATTAGGAGAAAGGCTTATGTATCAAGACAATTTAGAGGCGTGGCGGTTTTTCTAAGCTTCATTTGAGATTGAGATGTAACATCTGCTACTAAAAAGAACTGGCACTCGAGGCCAAATGGAAAAGAATAAGTTTTTCATTATTTATAAATATTTTATAGTGAAGAAAAATTTTAATGAATATTCATTTTTATAGAGATTTCATGGATTACTTGTTTTTATTTCTTCCGAGTATCAGTTTTTGTCAGTTTTTGTTCTGAGTGCCACTTCCGAAGGTTTTAAAGATGCACGAAAAATGATTTCCTGTAAAAGTTTAAATCTTATGAATAAAAAGAGTAAACTGGCATATTTCAACAATGGCGTTGACATTTAGAAGCAATAAAAGAGATGCTGAGTGTTTTAAAGTGTAGGGGGAACAATTATTTTCAGTATTAAAGTAATTTAGTTATTTAAAAAGAGCTTCATAGTTGAGAAAAGCTTTACAACAATAGATACATAATAAAATGGGATACTAATGCTATTAAAACTCAATGCATATTACACCATTGTCACATTAAAACAATATATTGTTCTTATGAGCAATACAGGACTTTCATACATTGAGCTAATCAATCGCTAAAATTTGGGGAATTTAATATCACTAAAATTTAATAAAACATTTTTTTTTTCTCTAAATTTGACTTTTTCCTCAAACTATTCTTCCAAAAATAAACAATCAGAATGATAGAAACTATGTATTCATTTGTATATGTGTGCCTGATAGACCCCGTAACAGAAGATTTACAATACTTTAAACCATTTGAAAATTCGTTTTAATGCGGTTTCATTATGTTCTCCAAATTTTTCATCTTTTAGGGAAATATATAAAAAATATATAATTTAGCCCCGAATCATGATTTTAGATAAATTCTGCTGTAAGACTGACGATATATTGCAGAAGTTATTGTATTCATTTTTAACACGAGTTCAGAGAAAAAGATTTAAAAAAATGTAGTCAAAGAGTTAACTTTCGAAGTATGTTTAGTTTTATTAAAAAGGTGTTTTTGTTGCAATATTATCATTTCTGGAAATTTTGTCGGTTTTATTTGGAATCGCACCATATAAAGTACCAAAAATATAAGCATTAACATAAATTTATCAAAATGAAGGTGAAATAAGTATAAAATTAAAATATATTTAATCAGTAATATAAGAAACATGCCTTTTCCAATATACACACACACACACACACACA
>JAPMOQ010029525.1:434884-450104 GCA_026543055.1 Argiope trifasciata | reverse complement strand
CCAAATTTTGATTATAAAAATCTTGGAGCTCTTAAAGGATTTAAGTTTACATAAAGAGAGGCAAATTCGTCATAAAATATTGTCCTTCAAAATCTAAAACTAGCATATAGCGCTATTTAAAGCATTCTCTTCATTGAATTCCTTTCAGTAATTCAATAAAAACTTTTCAACGCCACACTAATTTCCCTTATTGAATCCACTATGTAATGACAGCAGTGAAATAATAATAGATCCTTCTCAATATATAACTAATTATATTTCGAATTGTCTATCAGCTTCGCAAATAGTAGACGCGTCTAGCGGTATCCGATAGAAAGCTTAATGGAATGCCATGATATTGCTGAGAGATTTCTATTGGAGAGATAAGCCCTAGGCAATTATTAAATAAATTTGCTTTCGCTTAGTAATGTTTGGAATTTCATTTAAATCTATTGTCCTTTGAAATCCTAAATTATCTTACATCAGTCTCATAATAGATTACATTATTTGTTAAACAATATTTAAAATTAAATAATGAATAATTAGTTAAGTATTATAAACATTTGATTTTTTAAATTTCTTTTAACTGATTTAAATTGAGTAATGCATCATACTTATTTCAATAAAATTATATTTTCTTTATAAGTAATTATTTATAAAAGTATTTATTTACTTCAACTTTTATCTAAAATAATTATTTTAATACTTAAATCCTTAAACTGCCGATTTGATGATAAACTTAGTATTTTTATCGCGTTGAAGCATTGTCTTTTGACATACAAACATACCGAAAAGAAATGAGATTTTTGAATAATATTTGCTATATATTTAGGTTAAACATAATATGTGTAATTATTATACAGGGTGTCCCAAATTAAAGTTACCCTAGTCTGGTCTACATACTGCCGTAACTATTCATCCGAAAATTCTGAAATTTTGAGAACGAATTAATAAAGGGACGGGAAAGACATTTTGCTACAAAAACATTTGTTCCAAATGTCGCCACTAGAGGGCATATTGTCAACTATTTTATTATAAGAATTACATATTAGCTTGAAATAAATCCAAGTCATGTTCGATCTGATGGACGCCATTGTCAGCTACCCTCTGAAATCTGAGGGTGGCATGTTCAACAGTAGAGAGTAGTGTCTGCTTTGAAATATTGAACACTTGGCGGCAAATACTGGCTTTAAGATTAGGCAACGTTCTCGGGTTGTCACAGACAACCAATCTTTCAAATATCTCCAGAGCCAAAAATAACATTGATGAAGGTCTGGGGATCGGGCAGGCTAAGCATTATTGAAGTGGTGGCTTATCACTCTTTTGTAAAATGTGTTTTCAGAATATTTTTTAAACAGTTTTCAGTGTGTTGAGTCGCGCCATCTTGCATAAAAAGCGTTCGGTCAAGACATGGGCGTAATTGTAGAGCCGGAACAACTGCATTCTCCAATATCGATACATATCGCTATTTCATGATAGTGCTGCACCTGATGGAGTTTGTTCCTAGAAGAATCACGGCTCCAGAATGAAAGAAGCATTAAATCCACATCATACCGTTACTTTCGTTACCTTTGGATGTACCGTTGCTTAATGTAACATAACACCTAGGGTAGAGAGGGGATGTTCTGTAGATCAAATACGACAGTTATGCATATTCACCGAGCTGTCTAAATGGGAATGAGCTTCGTCGAACCACAAAATATTCCGAGTCCATTCAGAATCGACCTCAAATCGTGCAAGAAACTGCAGTCAGAACGTTAACAGAGCGTCAAAATCTTGTGGATGCAGCTGATGAACAAGTGAGATTTTGTGTGAATAATATCGTAGGATAATCTTGAGGATCCTATGCTTAGTGGAGCATGGCCTATTCAACACATTTGCGACATGGCGAACACTACTGCTAGCCATGATGTTTGATGTTTTGTCCTCTTCCACTTGAAGTGCAACCTCCTCAACGACTTCTGAAGGAACTAATTTCTTCACCTTCCGGGACAAACACCCAAAGCTCCTGTTTCTTCAAATTTCGTTATCATTTTCTTTAATCCTTGAGATGTCATTGGACCTGATTTAAGATTCTTCAAAGTCGGAAATTTCTTTAAGGCTGCTGGTGCTGAATCGTGGTTTTGATAAATCAGTTTGACTAATAAAGCGCGAGATTGCAAACTTAGTCATTTTGAATTATGAACACTCTCGCATGAAGTTTTCAAGGAATACATTCCCTTTTATACTGGCTAGCTGTAAAGTGGTGTTGCAACATTTGCATACGCAGTAGTTTTAAATGTTTGGTTAGTTGGTTGAATTAACGTCGCACTAGAGCTGCACATTAGGTTATTGGTGATGGTACGGATCTATCGCGTAGGACAAACACGCTTTACATGAATAGGACCTCTAGTGGCGACATTTGGAACTAATGTTTTTTAGCAAAATGTCTTTCCCATCCCTTCATTAAGGCGTACCCAAAATGTTAGTGTTTTCAGATGAATAGTTAAGGTGGTATGTAGCTCTGAACAGGGTAACTTTAATATGTGACACCCTGTATGTTGCCCCTTTGCACTTTCAAATACTAATCGATACGTAATTGTTCATTTATTACAAGAGCTTATTCATTGTTCCAATAATATTATATATATGTGTGTGTGTGTGTGTGTGTGTGTGTGTGTGTGTGTGCGAGTGTGTGTGTGTGCGTGCGTGTTCCTTTAAATTGAATTTACCTAAAAATTAATCTACATCTTTTTACACTTCTACAGACATTTTTAATTATCAAAATTGAAAAATAAATAAATGAAATGTCCAAATGCGGCATTGTCTTAAATCGTGAGTGAGAGACTTCCTCGAAGGGCAAAGGGTTACTTCGATTCGAATAATTTCAAAAAAAATGTTTCATTACGTTTAACTCTATTAATACCGATATGTTCTGAATAAATATTCAATAAAACTGCATTGAACGCCTGAGATAGCTGGATATCGCAGTGAAATTCTTCACTCTCTCTTGAAGTGCTATGACTGAAAACCTGAAATGCGAACTTTTTTCCTTCACATAATGCAAGCCGAAATTCCTTTGTGAGCATTACGGTTTTTAGAGAACTCCTAAAACCTTAACTATACACTGAAGTGACAAAAGTCATGGGATAGCAATATGCAAATATACAGATGGCAGTAGTATCGCAACGAAAAAGTATAAAATCGCAGTTCGTTTTCCAGAGCTTTCATTTGTGTTCAAGTTATTCATGTTAACAGGTTTTTCGTGATTTATGGCGACACGACGAGAATTAACAGACTTTGAACGTGGAATGTTAGTTGGAGCTAGACGCATGGGTCATTCCATTGCGAATATCGTTAGTGAATTCAACATTCCGAGATTCACAGTATCAAGAGTGTGCCGACAGTATGAAATTTCAAGCATCACATCCCATCATGGACAGCGCAGTGGGCGACCACCTACACTTAACGACCGAGACCGGCGACGTCTGTTAAGAGTGGTCAATGTTAATAGACACGCAACACTTCGTCAAATAACTGCAGGAATCAATGTGGGACGTACGAGGGACGTGTCCGATAGGACTGTGCGGCGAAATTTGTCTTCCTTGGGCTATGACAGTAGAAGACCGACTCAAGTGCCTTTACTGACAGCACGACATCGCCTGCAGCGACTTTCCTGGGCTCGTGAGAATATCGACTGGTCCCTAGACCAGTGGAAAACCGTGGCGTGGTCAGATGAGTCACGATTTCAGTTGTTACGAGCTGATGGTAGAGTTCGAGTGTGGCGCAGACCCCACGAAGCCATGGACCCAAACTGTCGGCAAGGCACTGTTCAAGCTGGTGGTGGCTGCATAATGGTGTGGGCTGTTTTTACATGGCATGGACTAGGTCCTCTGGTGCAGCTGAACCGATCATTGACTGGAAATGGTTATGTTCAGCTGCTTGCAGATCACTTGCAGCCATTCATGGACTTCACGTACCCACACAACGATGGGATTTTTATGGATGACAATACGCCATGTCACCGGGCCAGAACTGTTGGCGATTGGTTTAAAGAACATTCCGGACAATTCCAGCGCATGATCTGGCCACATAGATCGCCCGATAGGAATCCCATCGAGCATTTATGGGACATCATCGAATGGTCCGTTCGTGCCCAAACTCCTGCACTATCCACACTTTCACAATTATGGACGTCTATACAGACAGCATGGCTCAATATTCCTGCAGAGGACTTCCAACGACTTGTGGACTCCATGACACGTCGAGTTGTTGCACTTCTCCGGGCAAAAGGAGGACCAACACGATATTAACATTCATCCCATGGCTTTTGTCATTTCAGTGTATATGCAGTATATATTTGCTTAGTATCATCCATTAAATCAAGTCTTTTTTTTTGTATATTAACTTAAGAACACTGGTTATTGTAGGCTTTGACGGGAAAGCGGGAAAAATAAGAAACTTCGTATCGTTGAATCAGAAACTTAGCCAAAAAAATTGGAAACCATTCTGAGAAAACGGAATTAAAATTATCTTAAAAATGAGAGAATTAGGAATTTATTATTTCCAATGTATAAAAAATTAACTAAGAAAATTTTTTAAAAATTTATATAAATTTAGAAATTTTATACGCAATTCACCAAATATATTTTTTATCTCATCTGATTTTCGATACTTTGGATACTTGTGATAAAATGAAGATAAAACTGCCATGTTAAGTAAATTCCTTGATATACTTATTCTTAATTTTTTGAATCAAGAAATAAAAATTAACTTAAAACTTTATTTTGTTGGAAGAAATCTAATAAAATGGAAGATTTCTAAAAATTTTAAAATAATCTTTGCAATTTGTGTATCACACTTGATACAAATTCTTTCGTATTTATAAAATATATCGAGCCATTATACTAAATTGACGTCACAAAATCTGTAGTTAAATAGCATTTTAAAACTAAATCGTAAAGACAGTTTCTACAGCATTGTTATAACTCACCTGTTAAACCCACTCGAAAACATAGATCTGAGTGAAAACAAATTTCCTTAATGTAGCGAAGCTGACTCTAAGAAAGCAATATTCTTTAATGAGTCCTCTGAGAAAACGATGTTAAAATAAACCCAGGAAACAGAATTAAAGCGTGTGTTGTCCAAATGAACTACAGAAAGGGAACAGACATGCCCATTTTAATCTCTAAATAAGCAGGAAGATTTAGTTTTGCGTCAAATTCGTATTACGTGTTGAAAGAAATTTGTTTCGGAACGCCGCAGACAAGATTGGATATTAGCGAAGATTAAATCTTTTATGTTTGGTTAAGATGAAAATCTTATCTCTCGAAGTAAGAAGTAGCGACTAAAGAAATGAATGAATTAAAGAAGAAATTGTGTAAGTTTGAAATGAAAGTAAACTTTTTAATCTGCCCTTTTCTGATGAAAGGAATTCATCAGATAGAGATTATTAATCTTTAGTTTTCAGGCTTCTAACTTCAACCTGAGATTTTCTTATAACAATTGAAATCTACCAGAACTCTTTACTAAATATTTGACAGCGAAATAAGTATTATATAGAATTTCATATATCCATGAATTAATAACGGTAAATATGTTTTCTCGTTCATTTGAATTATGAGAGAATTTATATAAATATGAAAACCGGTCCATACATCAGTCCTGTGTAAGCATTTCTTGTTTGAGAATACAATTACCTTATAGTATTCTATTCAGCTTTACACATTAAAGAAAACATAATACAAACAAAGAAACAAATTTAGTCTGAATAAATCGATATTACATCGGTACACCGCATCCTTTTATAAGTTGTATTTATATTAATAATTATCAAAGTTACTCAAAGGAAACGTAGAAGTGTTTTATATGGAGATGCATTGCAAAGGTTGCATAACCTTGATTTCTAACTCTTAGCAGTTTAACCAATTATATTTTATATGTAAAATAACTTCAGGTAAATCTTTCATCAGTTCCACAAAAGCAAAAAGAAAAAATTGGAAGAAAAAAAGTACACGAAAAGAAAAAAGCATCAGGCTACAATATTTACTGAATATTTCATTCAAATATTCCATTCCAGATACTGCTTATAATATCCATTTAATGAACTTTAAATAAAAATTTTACCATTGATGATGATAAATGTCATTTTGGTTAAAGTGTAGCACGGTGTGCCCCCGAGTTTATTGCCAATATGGCAACCCAACGGAACTTTCATGCAGTAACCCTAATTCTGTTTTGTTTACTAGTTTTTACAGTAGTTGAGTTGCTCAGGTACTACAACTGTTTTATAATAAATTTAATATTTAAAATATCGATTTTTAGATGATTTAAATTTTGCTTATTATTTTAATTTAAAATTTATTATACAAAGAAAGTTTAGAATAAAATTAATATTAGTTAAAATAATATTTATTTCATTTTTTTGTGTTAATATTTACAAAAAAAATTTCGTTTTCACACTTTTAATTATCACTATGCGAATTCGCAAATCGTCTGCATTTTCGTATTAAAAGAAGTCTGCCATGGAATTATTCGCAGTTCTCGTAATTCGTTTGGTGCTATAACGTTTGGTTCCCTCGAAATATTATTACGTCTGCAATCGTACAGGATTGGATGTTTGGTAATTGGGATGCTAGGCACTGTTTCGAACCTGCTGAATGGATGAAGGGTGATTGGAATATTTTTTAATGAGTTGATGAGGCTTGGAAAGAATGCTTTGAGTGTTATGGAGTGTTAAGTGTTTATGAAAAGATTAAATAAAGCAAGCAAGTACATTAAATATTAAAAATTCTGTATAATATTCGTTCCTATAACATCATTTATTCTTTCTTGTAATATTATTATGCACTATTCCTTAATCCACACCGTCCATCTGTTCAATGTGCTAGCGAAGCTACTGCATTCCCGCTCCGTATGAAAGCGAAGCTCTAGGATGTTTTTTTAAAGTTAAAATATACTGCCCGGGGCCTTCTACAGATGCCGAAGGCATCTGTAGAAGGCACCGGGCAGTATTAACACATTCGCTGCCACTGACGCGCTTGTGCGTTGCAAATAATATATAATTGTA
Organism: Argiope trifasciata; assembly: GCA_026543055.1. Lineage (NCBI taxonomy): Eukaryota > Metazoa > Arthropoda > Arachnida > Araneae > Araneidae > Argiope > Argiope trifasciata. The sequence continues at coordinate 443,077 of JAPMOQ010029525.1, read as the reverse complement.
TCAAACCATCTATGTTATTAGATGACACCTTCTCTACTACAGTTAATAGATAGCAAAGAAGGGGTCATCTAATTAGATAAATGGTCCTGATATCAAGCGTGGGTAGTGGCAGTGAACGTGTTAAACAAATAATTATAATTAGTTAAACATTCTAAATAAAAAGGCGGGAAAGGGCAACCGTAACTGTTCCTCGGAACAGTTTGTTTATTTTGTCCACCATCGTTGTTGGCGACTTGGCATCCTTGGCGCAGCAAGGGGCACACTATTCTACAATTTTACCGTCATTTTTTTTAAAAAGAATTTTCCTTGGTTTTATTTACGAAAATGATGAATAGAAATGAATGGTTCTAATTAAGTCAAGTAAAATTCTGATTTCAAAAAGCATGCTAATCTTGAAAGACAATTTCCTATTAAATAACAACTAACTACAGACAAGAATCTGAAATTATGTTACAATGGAATGTAACCAGGGAAACAAGGAAAATGCCAGTTGAAATAGAACAGTGGTACTATCGAATAACCATTGTGTCACGAGTATTATTATACAAAAGGAATTTATTCCCGTAAAACATCACACCAAGTGTTACTTCACCGAAGATCCTTCTTTTCATAAAAATTCATAAATAGTATTACAGTAGATGTATTTATTTCCATAAAGTTTCACCTTATTGAAATCACACTGGAGATTTTTATTACTCCCGAATGTCAAAATCAGAAATAAATTTCAGAAAGTGCTACAGATTTGCTATCCTAATGGACGAGTCGTTCATTTTATTTCCGATTACGACTAATATTTTAACTGCTGTTTCATTCTAACTCTACTTTCTTCCAAAATGGACAAAATAGATCTTCATTGTCTGTCATCATCCTGAAAAACGCATGCATGATATTGACTCTATTTTGGGATTTACTTATGCGAGAATTGGGAGTGAAATAAAAGCAAAAGCGGAAACAGGAATAAAACTATTTGACATTAGATTTATCACCGAAAATTTCTCTTGTTATTGAAAGGAGACACTTCATATGCTTCTTCATAGATAGATATTAATTTGAAAAATTCGATAATAAACAATTTAGTACAATAGCTCAAATAAATTTGTTCTACAATCTGAACAGAAAGTTGAGTGAATATTGTTGCATCTTTTTTGTCAAATATTCTTACTATATCTATATCAAATGAATGTTTGTACGTCTTTTATGCGTTACCATACCGCTCATCCAATTCCGATAAAACTTCGAAGGCATATTGCTTACTCTTATGCGATGGTTATAGACAAAATACAATAATCTAAAGTATAAAAAATATCTTCAGATCTATTTACCGCATTTATTAATCATGGATTAATCAACAAAGAACTCACCAAAGAAACAACAGACTCAGTAAAGATGCAAAATTCAAGCTAGACGTTAATATTTTGGAGCTATTGTGCACATATGCAATTTATGAAAGAGTTTTATTAGAGAGTGTGCTAGAAAGTTTTAGGGTAACCAGTCATATAGGTGTGAAATTTTAACTGAACATTTAATAAAATTTTAGCGATTTTTGTAGTAACTTCAAAAAATATTACGACACAAATAATTTTGGGCAATCTTAGTTTTAAAAAAATTATCTTCTCAACTATATTAAAGATATTATGGTATAAATATATTTTTCTATGTTTAATAAGTTTTAAAAGAAAATATTTTAATTACGTTTTTTAACATTAAACTTAAGAATTCTGAACGAATATTAAACGAATCACGAGATACATTATATAGTTTCTTTCATTACCAGCCTGAAAGAACACCAAGCTTTACAATTTTGAAAGAATACACAAATCTGATGTATAAAAATAAATATTTGTTTGTAGAATAGAATAATAGAAATAGAATAAATACGATTTATGCTTCTTCTTTATATATCCTTCAATTTCAAAGAATGTATTCATTGCCGACAAGAAAATATTCTTCCTATCATTCTTAATTAAATAAGATAACTATCAAATTCCAAACGATATTTACAAGATTATTACTTCTTCGGCAGCAAAGCGCCGGTACCAGCTAGTATCTAATAAATGACACTATTTTTGCTTTCCCTAAACTACGTCAGTGATGGGATCACCTAATTATATAGATGACTCAGTACCTTTGCCTGTAGCTTGACATTCTAGTACCTCATGTTGAAATTTTTTAAAAAAATGTATTAATAATAAACATTTTAATAAATTTATATATTTAACATTTTTCTATTATACACATATTAGGAGTAAAATAGATATGTGGTTTTAAAATGAACTAATGAAAGGTTGGAAAACTTTTTGAGAACTGGCAGAAAACTTCTTAAGTATAATATATATGTAGCATATATTTAATTTTTTTTAAGAAAAGGGACATTTTAATATTCTATTGATCAATATAATACAACTATTATATCATGTAGCTATTGTCTAAAACTAGTTAAATTAGGAAGATTAATTACAGTATATTCATTCAAATAAAACAGTACTTATAAATGGGTCCATTTGTCATTAGAAAACATATTTTTCTTTCAAAAAAATTAGCAACTTTATTCTCAGATTGATGACATTCCTTAATTGATCATATCTGCTCTATTCCAGATTATCGGCTCACAAACTCTTTCCCAATAAAAATGTGAGAAACATGGCATAAATAACATTTTCCAATAAAGTTAAATCTAAATTTTGAAGATGATGTAATGCTTTTCATTTAATAGCTAGTAATATTATGGTATGACTTGGGGCTTTAAATTCTCGTAAGCACGAATCCAGATCATTCCATAGAAACAAATATAAATGACATTAGTGTTGCTTAATAAAAAACTTATGATGAGCTACAGTAATAATTTATCCACAAAAATTATCAGAACAATATATAATTATACAGACTAAAATAAAAAATGCTGCAATGATAATGGTATGACTTACTGTAACAGAAGATTCAGAAGACTTTTCTTCTAGTGAAAAATATATGCTTAGTATTCTGTAGATTCCGTTCATATCTTTATTTATGGAGTCAAGAAACTTTTATAGCTAAGATTTCAACAATCAAAGGAAATTGAACATTTTGTAGTATCAATCTCTTATGAGTTTATAAGAAATATTTGAATTAATAGATTTTCCTTAATTCATCAGCTAATCTTTTTTAAAACGGAATCAATTAGTTCTTCTCAGGATGACAGTGTTTCAAACACCTATTCCTTCACATGTTTTAAGTATGTTTAGTTTAGTTATGTTAATGTCCCGTTTTGAAGCAACACTAGAGCTATTTTAGCATCATCAATCCTCGTAATTTTGAACATGGTCAGATGACGAGGACGTCACTTGGCTGTCATGTCCCTCTCCAAACTTCCACATCATACTACAGAGAGGACGTTTGACCCCGATTGATTTAAAGTGCATCATACCCGCTTACACGTCTGTTCTTTGGTGAAGTTGGACCTTCAACCTACAATCCTTCGGCTCCGAAGCCAAGACTCAGGAGTAAGTAATTATTCATAAATTATAAAACCAGTTACAAAGTTCAAAAACAGCACGGAAGTAGTCTGACACAGCTGTTTAAAGTATCCTCGTTTCTTTGGATTGAATAACGTCTTATGAGTTTTTGGTACTTTTTTCGGGTATGCTGATCTTGAATGATACGCATTTTCCTAACCATAATTATGTATACTTCTTGAAAAGAGCACTGTGCCATCTTAATTTGATTAAGTGTTGCTGTATCAATTTCCCATTTTAAAGCAACACTAGGCTATTTTGGAAGAGATTTCGTAATTTTGTAATCATTCGGATGACAAGGATGAGACCTGAATTGGCTTCCTCTCCCCTCTCCGAATTCTTAAACAACATCAGCTGAATAATATTTGGTCCTGACAAATTTAAAGCACAACAGACTCGCTTACTCGGTAGCTACCATTGCATCAATCGAAGATCAAAATTCAAGATGCATGATAGTATGTCACGTTTGGCGTCATTGCGAAATTCAAAAAAGAGAAAATAGAATCCCATTATACTATATAAACTTGTCATTGCTGTTGGCGTGAAATATGACCATGTGGGAATAGATAAAGAATTGGACAAATCATCCATGACATTTTGAATATTTTAATTGCTTCTATTGTAACTATTTGCCTTAGTCTATTTTCTGTTAACACATATTTTATAAGCAAACTATATTATCTTCATCTACCGTAGAGAAAACAAACATATTTGCACTGTTTTTTCTTGCGAAAACTAAATGTTTGTGCTTTTTAATCTTCTATGGAAGAGTGAGATTAAGTTTTCAAGAAATACAAGCAAATCTATTGTAAGTTTACATTTAAGTAACGTCCAAATTTACGAGATACAGTTCACAAATAATTTTCATTATCTGAGATATTTTTATATTTTAATGAAAGTTATTATAATAAAGTTTGTAACCTCTTCCATTTGTGGTAAAAGGTGTAATGTCATGCTGTCAAGTTCATAAATCGGTTCGCTTTCTTATTTCACGTGTGATGCAGATTGATTCGTGTTTTCTGGAAAATTTTTGTCACATTTTCTTGAATTTGTCATGCAGTCGTAATGTAAAGAACTAAATAAGGTCAATGACTTGTAATGGTACCGATCTACCATGGAAGTCATTATTGCAAATACAAATTAGATTTTGAACACCCTTATTTAAATTCGAAAAAAAGAGCGCTGTTTAAGTTGAAGCTCTTTTTTAATTGTTTACATATTTTATGCATTTGTCTTAGTGATTTAGTTAGGTTTTTTAAACCGGGTTTGAAAATTCTGTTTGTTTATCAAGCTGATGAGTACAATATTTTAATTTATTAAAGTGGTTACATAATGTAAAAAGTTGCATTCGGATTTTTTATCCTGGATATAAGGGTTCCCACCAACATTTTCATGACACCAGTTTTCGAGCCCAGTTTAAGAGATTAGCTGAAAACTTTTGAATCCTCATCCAGAACATCCAATTTTCGACAATTGAATGATTTGATCAAATCTGTCCATAAATTGGATTTCAAGTTAGGCACCCGTTGGTAAGTAATTTTTATAATAATTCTTGATTGTGATTTTTTTTTCTTTGTTCTCGATGTTTATTATTTAAAATGATTGAAGTATAAATTGAAATTAATCTTAAGGCTCTTAAAAATAGTTATTTTGCATTGCATACAAAAAAGTGAAGTCGGAGAAAAGCAAAATAATGACGAATTCAAGTCAGATGCTCAGTTTGATTTTTCTTTTTCTTTAATATTTTATTTTATTTAAAAGGATAAGAAAGGAATGAAGTTGAATTACAATCTTAATTAGTTTTTTTTTCGTATTTTAGATACTGATATTCTTTTTTAAATATTATATTTCTTGAAAAAAGATGTATTTGCAATTTTGATTTACGAAAATAAGTTATTATTAAATTTGTTTGTGTAAAAGTAATATTATATTGCTCAAAATTGTAAATATTTTTTATACATTGAAAATATTTTTAATTGACGTTATTAAATTTGAGATTAGTATAGATAGCTATATTATCTTAAAGTTGCTTTGCTATTAAATCTAGTAATTTAATAATAAAGCAAGTCTGTGAAATAACTATGTAGATAATAAAATAAAATTAGAAAATGATGCCATTTTAAAAATATTCTTCAACTGTCTTGTTAAATGATAATACAAAGACTAATGGCATGTCTAGAAATGTACATCTACTTAAAAATCGAAGCTAATACTCACAAACTAATCAATAAATTTGTTTAATTGATTTTACTTAATAAATACCATACCTGTAATGGACCTAAAATACCTCATTAAGAATTGACATTTCTTATTATAATTTAAAATGTGTTGATACGTTGCGTTGTGTGTATATATAAGAGTATGTAGGTACTGTGGTTGCGTTGTGGTATTTGGCATAAGAGGGATTGTAGAGGTATTAAACTGCAGAAAACTTTCTTCTATTGAAAAAGGTTGAATTGAAATTTTTGAATAGATGCCCCATTTTGTCGGTGATATCTACGCATACACAGTATTAAATATGGTAATCTCTTTATTTGAAACCATAATGCATTGATGATTTTACATGTAATAACTGATAGCAAATAAAAAAATGCAATAAAAATGAATGTAAACACAGTAAGTTTTAAAATTCCAGAATAGGAAAGATAAGTCAGATACTCATTAAGACACTGCCCATAACATGGTGAATAAATAAAAAGGACAATGTTACACGTATTTTGAGTTAACTTAAGATATTCTAAATCGAATATTCGTAAGCTACACATCTACTTTTGCGATATTTGTAGAAAATACTTTATTGATATGATTACAATACTGAATTTCATTTACTAGACAAATTCTCGATGCTTTAGTTTTAAAAAAAGGTAAACTTCTTATATATAAATTAATAATTCAACAATATTATTGTAATTTATAAATTCAAATAATATTGTTGATTTGTTTGAAATATTGATATAATTTTAATTTTAGGAAAGGCAATTTTGATTTTAGTTATATCAGTGTTAAGTCTTTGATTTTGAATTTAAATTTTTATGACGCAAAGAGACGTGCGTTATTTTCAATAGGAATTCTATTTTTGATTCACCACAAATTTTTGTGACAATTTGGAGCTGTGAGAAAGCTTTCTTTTATTCTGACTATTACAATCAGCTGATAAAAGTAAGAAAATTGAAATATTTAGTTCTTCATTGATCGAAGGTTATATATATATATATATATATATATATATATATGTATTAGCAATAAACACTCATCAATGTATATTTCATTTGTTAATATCAATATTTCAGATAGTTTTCTCGTACTTGCAAAAATAATTTATAAAATAATGCACAGTTCGTTACACTTTGTAATATGCTTGTCTGCCTGCTAACTAATTCATACACGTTATTGTTTAGTTCTGTGTAATTTCTTTGCAGCTAGTGTAAATAATTTTCACAAATATTTGTTTCTGTTCTGTCCGCGTAATTGGTCTTCATTCGAATGCCCTGAAAAATACGATTTTGATTATTTTTATTTTAATATGGAATAAAAAATTTAATATATTTTTTGCTGTTGAAAATGATGAGGAGAAAGTTTAGAAATACAACATATATTCTGAATAATTAAATGATCTAAGTATTTTTGGCAACTTTTAACAAAAACAAATTGTATTGGTTTTCCAAGATATAATAAATCAGATTTGAAATTTCAAATATTTAAATAATGTAAATTAAGTAGACTGTAGTTAGTTTTAATTCACTATAAAAAATAATATGAGTTTCTGAAAATACCTATTTTCTAAAAAATAATTAGCAATAATATCTATAAGTAAAATTTGTGAATCGTCTTTAAAAAAAACAAATTATAAAGATGCTTTTTTGTGTGCTAGAAAAAATTATAACATGAACGTATACACAAATACAGCCTTTAAAAAGAAGCCGGATTGAACCAAATCCTTATACCGTATTAAAACAAAATTTACTTGAGGACGTGCTGATTAGATTATTACTTGGACTATATTAAATGGTTAAAAGTACGGTTAACATGAGAAATATTCAGGCAAAGGAATATTTTAAAATATTCAAGAAAATTTAAAGAAATAAAAACAGAGAGAAAGTTTGATAATTTCGTGTAAATGCAAATTTGTTTTAATATTAATAATATAAAATTACTGAAAATTTTATTAACATTTTATAAGCACACTTAATTATTAAAACGATTTAAATTCTATTACCTAAGACGATAATTTAATATTTAATTGCTTTGTTTTCAACCTCAGAAAGATTCAATCAACAAAGCAAAGTAATTCTTATATTTCAGAATTGCAGAACATTAATAATTTAATTGAAATATTGTTATTTTATTGATGCAGAGAAAAGGGTTATTAAAATAATGTGTATATATTAAAATATGCAGAACAAAAATTAAAAAAAAATATTTTTATTAAAATATGAAGAGAAAAAGTTAAAATGTATAAATTTATTAAAATATGAAGAGAAAAAGTTAAAATGTATAAATTTATTAAAATATGAAGAGAAAAAGTTAAAATGTATAAATTTATTAAAATATGAAGAGAAAAAGTTAAAATGTATAAATTTATTAAAATATGAAGAGAAAAAGTTAAAATGTATAAATTTATTAAAATATGAAGAGAAAAAGTTAAAATGTATAAATTTATTAAAATATGAAGAGAAAAAGTTAAAATGTATAAATTTATTAA
>JAPMOQ010029525.1:415889-433406 GCA_026543055.1 Argiope trifasciata | reverse complement strand
GTTAGTTTGCCCAACCATGTAATTAAATGTATTTTGCATGTTAGTTTCTCTATGTTGCAAAAAGGATTTCTCATGTTAGTTTCCTTACCATAACTTTGAAGAAAGGAAATATTATTTGTAATATATTCTAAAACCAATCACAATAGTTAAAAATTTCTGATTTCACACTTTTACTTAAAATACTATTTAAGCGCTAAAAATATTAATTTTTGGAATGATTTACAGCGAAATGATTACTTCTTAAAATATTAAATATCTGCCAAGCAAATAGAAAATAAATTGCATTCATTGTTTCGTAATCAATTGGAAATAAGTTTATTCACACAAAACAAAAATCAATGGATCCCCTGCTATCTTTGTAGATTTCCTTATTTTGTCATAGAAAAATAGCCTTATTTTCTACCATTTTGTCACGCTTCCTACATGAAAGAAAATAAAATGCAAAAAACCAGATGAATATATTCTATTTAACCGAATATCATGTCATAATATTTGAAAAGGGAACAATTTTTGTGTCCCCTTCCATTTTCCCTCTCCCAACCAACACAGGGAGGACATTTTCTATGCGTTCTTCATTTGGAGAATTCGGTTCAAAATAAAAAGACCGAAAGTGAAATAGAACGGAAAACGACACCAGAAATAAAACAAAATGAATAAAGTAGCAAAATATCCGTAACGACATCCACTCCATCTAACTCATTCCTTATGTATAAAATACAGAATGAAAACGATTTACGGCTCAATATTTTAATAGAATGCGCATAGACAATAACACGAGGAATGCATAAGTTATTCTACAGTGAACAGATGTCCATGCCGATTCAAACTAGAAGAATATCTTAGAACAATGAAAAATACATTTCCACTCCCGGCCTGTGTATTACGTAGATGTATTTTGAAGTAATATATTAGCTTATTCTTGTAAATAATATCACAGGTTATTATCATGTATTCTGTTAGATATGATGGCTCTATTTTTTTAGCCTTAAAAATATTCGAAAATTATACATTATTGCAAAAAAAAAAAAAAATATGTGAGTAAAATTGGAGTAAGGGATTTTGACAGCAATTTATTACATTTTCTTTGAAAGATAACTTTTATGTAAAATACGTATTGATTTAGCTCCAATTTTTAATAATTAGTTGCATGTCAATAAAAATATAAAAAACTCTCACATTTTTGTAAATTTAATATACTAGTACATACTGATCTGATAAAAGAACATAACATATTCTTCTGAGAGATATAATCTTTTACTAAAAATATGTGTAAAGAATATATAATGAAATTGAAATAAATTTTTATTATTTATTACATGGATAGAAAAAATCTTATGGTCATATACTTTGCTTCTAATACTTAATAGGATAAATATCTCTCTCATAATTTTAAATATTTAAAATAAAATGAAGTCGAAGATTAAGTAATAACTATAGTATTGAAAAATAGTCCTAATTATCATTCTTTATTATATTTTACATTATTAATATCTTACTTTGAAATATACAATTCTGCATTATTTGCCTAAAACTATTTCAATGTAATTGGCAGTACCTTATTACAGACAATTCTCTAATTTAGCAACTATTGACTATCGATACATAGTATTAATTTACTACAAAGGATCACAGGTTTGAAATATTTCATTACAGCGCCATAATGTAAGCTTGAAGATTTTCCTCTTACCAAAAATAATCCCCTATAGCAGTAAACCACATTTGTAATTATGATACATACTTTATTTATCATAATTAACTGCTATACATTTAACATCACACCACACCCCCGTTTTTAGGGCTCGTATGTTCCTCTTTCCAATTTGGTAGCGATGTATGTATCAAAAAATTACACAGCAATTAATTTGAATGACACAAACAAATGGAAAAAATACTAAAACATATAGTAAAACAAGAAAATGATACCATGATAAAAATTAGAATGAAGAATATCTGGAGTACAATGAAACTGGATGATAATGTACAGTATGAGTGAAAATATAAAGGAATTATGGAATTTGTTACTTGAATCTATTAAAAGATTTAATGTAAATAAAATGCGCGGTGTATTAAATAATTTCCTAAGAAAATGATAAGGTTAATCTTACTGTAAAAGTTATCCATGATCATTTACGAATCTAATCATATTTGATTCTTTTCTTTTTTTTTGGAAAATGAATTTTTAAGACTTTTACCAAACAGTTTCTACTGAAGAGGAGGGTTTGAAGAGGTGCCATAAAAATATAAAATGGCAGAATGTAGCAAAGTCGATGGGATTCCCCCCTTCTCCACAAGAACAGTAATCATCTTCTGATAAATGGAAACGGCGAAGACAAAAGGGGGTTGGACCATGTCCTGTGACAATCAGGATTTCATCATGAGTTAAAGAGAGTGGTTGCAATTTCCTTGTGGTGACAATTTCAAAAACAGAACGACCAGTATTCCCACTATTCCAAAGCATTTGCCATTTTCATATGAGTATTTTCTGAAGACTCTGTTTAAGATTACACTGGGATTTAGGAGCTTTCAATACTACACCGTCCATGATGGCTGTTTTTACTAGAACATTAGCTTCTTCATTACCCAAATAACTAGCATTTGGGTTTTGGAGGAGTAGGGACTGGATGTCAAGGACAAGTTGATGAGGAGAATGAGGATCTTGTATTGCTGGCTAACCTAAGAGACTATCTGCCCAGATTTTAATCGTTTAATTTCCTTGACTAGCAAGTATAATAGCTCTTTTCAGTTCAGTTTTAAGCAAAGTAAGGAATTCCTAGTTTTACTTTCCATTTAAGGACTTTTAATACATTTTTGAAGACACAATATGAACAACTGTTATTCGTGTTGATCTGTCTAAATCTATTCATATATATATAAAAGAAAAAATATATAAAATTTACTTCTTGCAGTTTACTTATGATGTCATACCAACAACCTGATTTAAAAGAGCATTTGTAACAAAAATATTTTAAAATTAATTAAAATTAGGGAAACAGCCGTAGAAAATAGAAATGTATCATTATAAACTATTTATTTTAAAATTATATGATAATATATACATTTGTGCAATGATATGCTTTAAAATTATAGTGAAAAGTTAAAAGCATTCTAACTTTATTTAACGCCCTTTAGTGTGCCATAGAAATTTTTAATCTTTAGAACTCTGATGTGTCCTCTCAAGCACCATTCAAGGCAATGCATCATTCTGTCGTTTTATTTGATCATTTTCTCAAAATTTGATTAGTAAAAATACTTAAGAGTGGTACAAATATGTAGATTAATTTTCAGGGAAAATTCATACATATTAATTTATCGAAGGAGTAAACAAGTCCTCTTATTCGGCAAATATTTATGCATCGCAGTACTTTTCGCAGCGCTAAGGGTTAATAGCACTATTCCTAAGCGCAAAAGTTAATGCAAAGAAATATGTTATCTAAATTTTAATCCATTCAGTGGAAGTTAAAGGGAGTTACATAAGGATGAAATAAATTTAATTTTGGAGATTATAATTACATGATTCAAAGCAATTTGAATTAAAAACAAATGCAACATGATCTTTAATTGCAAAATATGAAATTTTAATTTGATATATTTTTTTATAATCAAAGACAAAGAAATACTTCATGGATTCCATATGTATATGGATGCGTATTCTTTGAAAGAAGTAAAATTAAATAATTAAATAAAAATATAGCAATTGTAGAAACAACTGTAGTTACAGGCAATCAAAAGTACGTAAAAAATAATTATATGGAGAAAAATTTGCACAAAACCATAATACGAAAAATAATCAAAATGTTGGGAAACTGATTATGTAATCAACTACTCAGGCTTGCCCTGTAATTCGTATTTTGTCCTATCGATTGCGCTTATAGAAAGCTTCCTTGCCGCAACAAATTTGAATCATTTAATGGGTACACGTATTCGTTTCCCAAGGTAGATCTTGTAATAAGATTTTTTTAAATCCAATATAGCAATACACTTTTGTATATCTTATTTGACCACAATTAATTATATGCTATAATATGGATTTCGAATTTACCAATCTGCAAAAAGCATCTGTTCCTTTATTCATTAATGATTCATTCTTGCGCAACTAATTATAAATTTAAAAAAACATTCTGCAATTTGATAAATTGATGTCTCCAAAATTGTCTCTAAACTCAAATTGCATCATAGAAAACTACACAATATTTTACAAGATGCTGATACTCCAATATTTAAAAGATTAAATAAATCTCTGATTCTTCTGTTTCTAGATGAGTGCATTTCGTCTTTGGAAAGGAATGTTGCATTTTTCCCATTTGTTTTCTATTTGTTTTTCGATTCTCACTCATGAGAGGTTTAATTCGATTTTCTATCATCACTTTCTCCGATGCATGGAGTGGATTCATGACTTAATCTTTTGTTTCGTTCCCATTTCCTTTCCTTTTCTTAATTACCAAAAGCTATTTTATGGCTGGATCTTGAAGAATACTTATTCTGAAATTGATACTCATTTGTCGAAACGGGACTGAAAGAAAGAGTCTTTGAAAGGGAAGAAAGTGAAGGATAATTTTGCATTTGTTATTGAAACTGAATGAACAGTCACTTAATTAGTTCATTGATTAGGTTTAAATAAGATGAAGGGAGTTATACAAATGGGTAATTAAGTGTATTTGATTTAGCTCAATAAGTTGAAGAAATACTAAAATGGTTTCTTAGTTATAATTGTTGAACTAATGTTATTTCTTTAGAAAGGTGAACAATACGTTCATTCATGGAAGTGAAAAATGTTATCTGGCTTTTAAAACAAATTAATTTAAAAACTGTGTTATTCATTTACTTTCATATTATGGAAGCAATATTTATTTTCACTATAAATAGGATTTTGTTTTCTGAATCATTTTATAATACTTCTTTTAAGTCATATCACTGTCTTTCCAACCCACCTAAAGACACGCGAATAATAAATACTCCATGATTGTATAGCCACAACAGCAACAATGTTCGAAACTATAGCTGAGTCCTAAGGGCCATTACCGGCCACGATGCAATCCTTCCTTAAGATAGAACTCCCGTCTCGATGGGAGAAACATGGCCTTCCACCGATCACTGATAAAGAGGCATTTCAAATATCAACTAATCTAAAATTCGGCAAATGTTTGATATTTCATAGATTAGTTTCAAAAAAAGTATTCTTAAGAACTTTTTTTTACAAAATTTTAAATAAAAAATGATTTTAGATGAAGTCACATTTTTTATCAAGCACGAAGGAAAGGAAAATAAGTTAATATTTTGATAAGTGTATTTTAAGGAGCCATTTAATCAAAAAAGCCATCTATCAGATTAATCATTACGTATTCTAACAATTTTTAAAACAGTAATAAATAAATTCTATAAATTTCGTTTATGCTATTTAAAACTTATTAGAAAAAAAAATATTGGTTCTGAAAATTTAAAATAATGGCTATAATTTTTAAAGTTATAAAAATAAGGTTTTATAATTTCTAAACAAATCTTTTACATTATTTAATCATTGGCAAATGAAACTTCAAAAAAGAAATACTTCCCAAAAATATTATCCTGTATCTCAAATTAATCGCTTGGTTACTTAAATATAGTTTAATGCTCTCAAGCTGAATGATGTCGACTGTGCCCCATCGGCAAATTAGGGGAAGAGGAGACGTGATATATAAGAAAATAAATATATTAAATTAAATAAAAAAAATATATGTATATACGGGGGGAAGAAAATATATTTTGTGAGGCCAATCTTAAAAAAAAAGACAAAGTGAAATGAAGTAATTAACTCGTCTTATAGAGGAATGATCAGATACGGACTTATATATATATATATATATTAAAAGGCACCCATACACAAAATGTGCGTAACGAAGTCTTCCAACAATATGCTTTAAAAAACAACTTGATTTTTGCTATTTAAAACTTACTAGAACAATCAAAGAATTAAATTATTTAATTTGAAATTTTAAAACTATAATGATGACCTTAGAGTTAAAAAATTATTCATTATATTCGTAGTTTATTATTATTAGAAGTTAAAATATCAGTGCTGAAATTTTATAATAATATTTAAAACCCTAGAATTTAAAAAATATTTTTTTCGATTCCTTTTTTTTCTATTTTTGAAGAATTAAGTGAATAGAACTTCAAATAAATACCGAAAGGTGTCTATAACGCGCTAAGAATGTACTTTGCCAAAAATATTATCTAGTATCCCAAATTAATCGCTCACTTATTTAAGTATGATTTAATGCTCCCAAGTTGAACTTAAATCATGGCGACTGTGTCCCATCCGCAACTTTGGAAAAGAGGAGACGTGATATATATATCGCGGCGAACAAAATAAGTATATTTTATCAGGTCATTCTTAAAAATGACGACAAAGTGAAATGAGGTAATTAACTCGTCATAGAGAGGAATGATCGGATACGGACTCGTATATATTAAAAGGCGCCCAGACGCAAAATTTGCGTAATTAAGTCTCCCGACAATCTGCTGACATACAAGTTAACGCTCCGCTGTTGCTTTCTTTTTCATGACTTTTTTTCTTTGACTTATTCATGCGCTCCGGCCTCCTGTTTTTTTATGATAAGGAATAAAGAACGCTGATTTTTATTTATACTTTCTGACTTGTCTTTTCTTATTTTTTTAATGTGAATAAAGTAATTAAATGAAAAGCTTATGCGACATCATAAGTCAATTTGGAGGCGTGGCGGTGTTTTCTAAACTTCATTTGAGATTGAGATGCAGCATCTGTTACTTTAAGAGTTGACACGAGAGGCCAAATGGAAATCCATAACTGTTTTAGTATTAATTTTTTTTCGTTGAACTAAAGAAAATTTTAATGAATATTCATTTTAATTCAGAATTTATGTATTATGCTTTGTTTTTCGGTTCTTTTTAGCCCTGTGTTGCTTTTAAATCTAATGATGAATGAAAAATGATTTTTCATAATTTAACGAAAAAATTGTCTTAGGAACTAAAATAATTAAATGAGAATTTTGTTAATAGGATATATTTGATATTAATTGGAAAACATCAAATTTTAATCATTTAGAATTATTTAAAAATCCTCGTTGTGCTTAGAACGCTCATTTTTGAAATAAAATAAATTAAGAACACTCAATGTAAAATGATTTATTACAGTATTTTAACATCGATCTTTTTACATAATCAGTTTTGTGCTGTTTTATACACATGCACATACACAGTTCAAAAAAAGATTTTTTTTTAAATGGGACGAACATTTATTTTCATGAGTACGTCACTTAGAATTGGCGGTTGATTTTTTTTTCATTAAATAATGACGATATTGTTAATAATCTTTAATATTTAGACAAAAGTTTAAAATTCCATGTGTGCAAAATCCCCAAAGAAAACTATTTTTATATGTGTTTACTCTATGGGGGACCTATAAATGTTTGTAATTTAATTTATAATTATAACCTCAACATAATAAGTATCCTTATACAACTGCTAATCTAATTTAAAGAAACTTGGTAATTGTAAATATACAATCATCCCCTCAATAGGCTTTTTTTATTCTGATTTATGTTTTTAATCTACATATATTATAATGAAAACATTTGTATTAAAGTGCCCTCTCACCCAGCGTTGCATACTTTCAATAGATATGGGTACAAGTAAATCACTAGTTATCACTTAGATTTTCTGAATTGAAAAAATCTTAAATACGCAGTGGATTGCCTTATATTTGCCTATGAATCCTAAGTGTATTGGCAAATACCCTTCATTTGATGATGCAGTAATTTATGAGGTAAAGACTCTTTAGCAGCCAGAGGGCAGAAGTTTGACATCTAGTTCAGATGAAGATGATTCACGCATTCGCTTACACAACCCCCTTTTTTACAGGGCGACACATTCACACGCCTCACAGATGAAGAACAACAATGCCCGAACCGGTTGTTGAACACGGGACGATAATACCAAGGGGAAGACATACAACCTCAAGGGCAGGACGCCGGCAAATCCTTCATTTCAGCATTCCATATAATCGTTTAGTGATTGTAATCTATGGCTGCCCAGTTCTCCATAAGCATAGAATGATTGTAACCAATGATAAAAAAAACACGCCACAACTGACTTAAGCAGACATATGTATAATATGCACAGTTCATGTAGAACAAAAAATTTTTCCATTTTCCATATATGCAGAATAGCATCAAGTCATAACACACACACACACACACACACACACACACACACTATATATATATATATATATATATATATATATATATATATATATATATATATATATATATATAATATACCAGATCCTTCTTATTAATATTGAATTGGAGAAAAATATACGTGGAATGAACGTTCTTCATGTAATGGTGTTTATCATTTCTATCAAAATATAGATTCATTTAAAATCTATCAAAATATAGATTGATATAAAAAAATGACAATTATTGCATTTTAAATTGAATAAATTGAATGCGTTAAGGTGTCTTTTTTAACTTTGACCCAAACGAGCCTACAAAACGCTTGAAAGCAAAATATGTTGATTATAAATTTTGGAATATCAGCTTCTAAGTTATTGATTCTAACAATTCTCAACAATTTTAATGTTTTTGGAATATGTACATTTATTATCTTTTATCTCGCAAATTCATTCCTAAGTAATAAATTGGAGACTTAGTTTAAAACGATAAAACATTGAGAATAAGATGATGTACTAATTAAAATTGTCTCATTTACATAAATGATAATTACTTTTAAAAAGCTTAAAATAAGATACACATCAATCCAAGATTTAAAAAATTATGTTTTGTTTTAAAGTATATTTATAAAAAAAAATTCTTAATGATATCAAAACCTGTGAAAAGATCATACGCTACAATTCCAAATCTGAAATTTCATTGTATTAATTAAAGTAACACCTCAAAAATCAAAAATGTTGTTGTAAACACTATATAATTTAAGGGTAGTAAAAAATATTTTTATTTAAAATCAATTACATTTTTATTTAAACCTTCCTAATTTTAAAATAGTTAAAATTGGGACATACATAAATGTACCTTAGGTTTAGTCACATATCACTCATACTATTAATCTGCCAGTATCCTGGCCTAGAGTTAAATAATTGTCTAGTGATTTGGGAATCCCAGGTTCGAGTCCTGGTTTAGGTGGGTTGTTCTTTCGTTTTCTCTATTTGTGGTGTGTGTGAAATAGCCGCCTCCCTTGTAAAAAGGAGTTGTGCAAGCGAGTGTGATTGCCGTTTTCATGTGATCTATAATTCAGACTTCTGCACTTGGGTATCTTGGGACACTCAGAAGCTGCTGCAGCCATTTTTCCCCAGTTCCTTAGACTTGACTGGATTCGATGTTCAATCCAAGGGAATAAACTGCAACTATACATCTAACATAATAATGCAACCGCATAATGATTCGCTAAATTTATTTCCTTAACTATAAAAGGGGACTAATTCTGTTGCGATGATAGCGCCAATGAGCGGTGATTAAATTTTCATGAAATTTTATTCATTGCAAATTTTTGCATCGAACAAAAAAGATAAATTAGTAAAAGAAAAATATCAATACCATTACGCAATAAAATTACAAAATAATTTACTCACATTTTATTTACTAAAATGCAATCAAATACAATATTCAATTAACATTATATGGAGCTACGAGTTCTAACACACAGTTTCTTAACTCAAGAAAAGAATTCCTTAATGGAAAGCTATCCACAGCCGAAACATCTGAAACACTTTCCACCGAGCATACACCGAGTCCACATCTTCCATCTGATCACATAACTCGTTTAGTCGGCTTGGACATAAACCGGCGAAGAATATATTACCCTAGTAGAGGAATATAGGAACGGATTCTTTCCCCAGCTAAACTTGAAGGTACGATAATCACCTTTGATAGACCGCATCATTGTCGGGCGGGCAGACGATAATCTCTTTCTGGTGACAGGGGAGGGTTCCGAAGATGTTCGGCTATTACGCGGTTTGGGGTGATTTCCCAAAAGGAAGAGGAAGCATTCAACCCTTCCCTTGTTGTGGGCCTCCCATGAGGGCAAGACCCCATTTCGGACGAATTTATTGCAACGTTTACGTCTTAAACGTCACGAAGAAGTACTTTTGCCACGGACTTATTGCTATTTCGAATGAAGAGAGAGAAGGGGATTGTCCGGGAGGACTGTCCGGCAAAAGATGATGCTGTGGAAGGAAAGGAGAAAGGGAAGAATGATCTCAGGGTCATGAATTAAATATATTAATACAGGTTGGTAAATCTAATCGAATGTAAAAATTTCTAGTATAACTTAACTAATATATGTATAATAAAATCTCTAATTTTGTAATTTCAGATATGCATTCCTTAAAATTAAAAACTTTTAACTAAACTTTGAACTTAATTAGGCTATACTGTTTACATAAAATAAAAATAAATAAAAACTTTTTATAATAATTGATGAAGATGACGCATTATTTTTCTGAATATGGAACTATGAATAAATTTAAATTAACAAATAGCTTTGATTGAATTAATTAAATAAATTAATTGATTTCAAATAACAAAAATGATTAAATTATGATCATTTTGCTGCTGTTTCCACCTTATCCATTCCGATCTAAATCCGTTTGCATTATAAGCATATATATATGCGGAGAATTCTTCCGACAATTATCATCAAAACAATAATATGTGGGGAAGTATCCTGGTCGTAATCATGAGAGCGCAAATATGCTCAGAATTTTCCTGGTTATTCTCATTAGGCACTATATATCACACTAACTTTTTGCGCATATATACTGTACATCAGAACACATTCGTGATACTTAAAACGTTTCTACATTTTTGAACATATTACTATATATATGCTAATTTCTTGCTCTTAAATAATGAGGGAAAAATTAGAAGTTCCAATGTCATCATCAGTGCCTAATTTAGATTTTGCGGTTATAAGAAAACAAGAATTTAAAAAAAAACTAATGAAAACATTGCAAAAAAGCCAATAACTGTGTTTAATTGCTACAAAAGCATAGATGGTGTTAAGAGAGGCGATCAAATCAAGTGAATTCCATGTCAGAAAAAGGTTTAATATAAATGCTGAGGTCTTCCTTTTTTAAAAAATTAACATTTTTTTCAAAATTAATTTTAGAGATCCACAAATTAACTTCGGGAAAAAAGCGGAAAACTCATCGAATAAATAAACTAAAAATAAAAACAACAGCAATACGAAAGTTTATAATAACCATCATTACCATTAAAAACTACAGGCAATCATTCTTTAATATCAGTTGAAATAATTCGGTCATAGGGAGCTTGTAAATTTGTTTTTTGAAAAAAAGAAAATTGTGAAAATATATGTTTTATCCGTGTGATGAATGTCATGTGGTCTCATGTACTTACCATTTAATATAGCATCACACTGTGTAAGATTATTAAATTTACTGTCTTAAAATATTTCAAATTGACAATTTCCTTAAATTGAATAAAATTATAAATCTTTTTTGCGTCATTTTTTTTCCCAATTCTTTGTAATTTCGTTCTTTGTACTTCTAATTTCACAGCAAAAGGAAACTGGGGGATATAGATCAATGATCCACTTTCTCAAATAACTCAAAAATATGATTGTGATTTGAGCAGTATTTTTTGTTATAATTTTATTTGAATGTTGAATTTTCAAAATGCACTTGATACTTGTGATTCTTTAAACGCCAAAGCTTATTTCACCCAACATCAAGCGTACATTCTATCAGTTATTAATATAGCTATACCACTAAAAGAAAAATGTTTAACGTGTGTGTGCATATATTTATGTAAAAAAATACTGTTTTAATATATATATATATATATATATATATTTCTATATAATGTATAATTATTTTGTAATATTATATGAAGATTGAGAAGACAACCATGCAAATTGCAATAAATAATATAAACAAAATTGAGAATGAAAAAATCCTATAAGTCCTTGGGTTCATTTAAAACAAATAAAATCACTATAAAGGCATTGTTTATTCCAGTTTTATATCTAGGTCAGTACAAAAACTGAAACTTAAAATACCAGAACCCTGTTGCTATAACTTGCTTTAACGGCCTAACCAAAATGCTCTACTAAACCACCAAAGTCAATTGATCTACTTTTCCTGAGAGAACCCAGAACATTTTCCACTTGTTCAAAAACCTCTTTACTCCGATAATACTTCTAAACTTTTATTTTCCAACACGGAGAGTGTCTCCTTCTTAAGGACGGGGGGAAAATAAAAATATCAAGAAGACAGACAAATGGTAAAGCTGTAATCCCGTAAGTTTTTTTCCCACCCCATTTTCGGTTATGTCGTTAATTTACTCACATCACTTTCAATAAGACCATCACTCTTTTCAAAAACTAGTTTTTGAGGAAGCAGAAAAAGAAAGGAAAAAGTATCAGTGTCAGGAAATAAAAGTTTCCCATCTAGTCCACCAAGAAAGCCGATTAGTCCTTCCATGGACGATTTTTTCAACTCTTACCATTCTTTTGGGGCTTTTTCCTCTTCTGCTTATCTTCACCAACGACCTCCCCTGAAGCCCACCCCTTCATTCCCTACTTTTTTCCTACTCTAGTCCACCACTTATTTTTATCAACTAAGCATTTTCTTCTTATTTATGCAGTTAGTGGCCTTAAAATAACAAAAGGTTTTCCTAAAAATAGTTAGGGTATACGAAAAGTCTAAAGCGAGAGAAAAAAATAAATATTATATTGATAACTCTGTTGTTGAAAGTGCAAACTTCATTTACCGAGCTAGATGGGAAAAGTTAGAAATGTATAGATTTTCAAAGGTGAGGTTTTTTTGTTGTTCTTATATTGCAGCAGTTTGAGAATAAAGAAATAGTTCGAAATTGTTTGCTGTACGAACGAACTTTTTTTTTTTTGCTCGTTGTGCGATAATCATTTGTTGAAACTCCCTCGAATAGTTTCTAAAAATCAAAGGTGTTAGATTTAGCAATAAAAATTCCCATTTCTGTTTTTTGATAATGAAACAACAGAATAAACAAAAAATACCAATGTTAGATTATTTGCTGTTGTTGTTGCAACTGCTACGCGTAATAGCTTCATTCAATATCATTGCGAAGCAGCTATTTATACTGAAAACTATTAATTTAGAAAATAAAATATCCTTGGTATATTTTATTTTATAATATTTGATATATTTATAAAATAGCATGAAAATAATTATCAATTCAATACTTATTAATGTGTTTTGAATCTTCAAAAAAATGCATTATGCATTAAAAAAGTATTAGTTTAAAAATAAGCATACATAAGTTTTCGTATAAATTGGCTTTCACATTTTTAATGAGATAAAATTATAAACTTTGTATCCAAATCATTTCATTATATACAAGCTCATAAAAACCAAAAATTACATTTGTGACACATTGTAATATTGATTTCATTAATAATGCATTCATAATAATACTTCTCAAATAAATGATTAACCCCTGAATAGTTAGGGTACATGGTAATTCTTAAGGGATAGAAAAAAAATTTATTGATAAATCTGCTATTGAGAGTTCAAACGTCATTTGCTGAGATAGATGAGAAAAGTTAGGAATGTATAGATTTTCAAAGGTGAGGTTTTTGTTGTTGTTTATTTATTGCAGCAGTTTGATAATAAGGTAATAATTCGAAATTGTTCGCTGTACTAAGGAACTTTTTTTGCTAGTGATGCGATTATTATTTGTTGAAACTCCCTTGAATAGTTTATAAAAATCAAAGGTGTTCATTTATCAATAAAAATTATAATTACTACTTTTTTATAATGAAACTGTAGAATAATTAAAAATACTCTTTTTAAATTTGTTGTTGTGTCGAGTAGTTTTATTGAAAATCAGAGCGTGCTATTTTTTGTAAAAAAACTTACTAATTTAGATAATAAAATACTTCTGCAATGTTAAATGATGTTCGAGAAAAACTATTTTATTAAACTGAGCTTTATTATTTTTAACAAAAATGCATAAAAATAATTATACATTTAAAAATTATATGTTAATTTTTAAAATAAGCACAAATAAGTACGCGTATTAATTGACTTTTCAAACTTTCATTTAGCTAAAAGTATGAACTTCGTATCTGCATCAATTTTTTAAATACAAATCCATTGAAGCAAAAAAATTTATTTGCATTTCAATTTTTTTTATAAGTGATTATAACATTTATCGACTACAAGACTAATAATGCATTTTTGAGTTAAAAATGTAATTGCTGTTCTATGCAGACAGTAATAAATATATTAAATGTAATAAATATACAAAAATATATAATAGTATTTAAAAATGTGATTGACTCTTAGATATGAATTATAAGTCGTTGGTAACAATTTGGGATATTTTCACTTGATACTTAATCTCAATTTTTCGAATCAAAATAAAATAAATAAGAAAGTTGTGAATAAAACTACATTTGAAATTCAAATTCATTTCAAATATTAGTCAGATTTCTTTTTATTATGCTTATTGTTTGTTGAAATTGGCTTGAATTGCCCTAAAAAAACATTATATATTGATTTTCTTTTTCTGTTTATAAAACATTTTTAAATAATTCATAGTGCCAAGTTTGATGAATAATTTTCTTAACAAAACACATTTAAAAAAATTGTGTTTATGATATAGTAAACAATATTTTTATTAGTTAAAAGTAATATTTAATTGAAAGTTTACTTTCAGACAAATGGCTAAGTATAAAAATATTTAAAATATACTAAATGTAAAGTGCTGAACCGAATTTTAAAGATAATTGCATTTCAAAAAAAAAAGAAATATGATGACATTTTTAAAAATAAAATCATTACTCATTGATAACAAAAAATATTATATTTCTGAATTAATGATAAAGTTTTGTTTGTGACCTTTAGAAAAATCAAGTCTGAGATGGGAGAACACATATTTGACATAAGAGGTCAAGTTATTTGCCTTCGGGGATGAGGAAAGGGTTTAAGTAATCAAGGTGGCACTGATCAGAATCTAATTTACATCATATGCAACTATTTTGAAACTGGATATTTTTTCTGTGGGACCTATTTCCTCAGCTCTTTTTCTGAATAACTTGCAATCACATGTTTTTTTTTATGTTTATGATCTTTTAAAAAGATCTATTCAAAGCATTATCACTTAAAATTTTTTATATGAATGTATTCTGATTTACTTCACTAGAAAAAAAATCCCTGGTCGGGCTTTCCTTTTCCTAGAAAAGGTAAACTACTTTTTAAAAAGGAAAGTCTGAAATGTATGAAATAATAATTAAAAAAGTCGCCAATGTGGTCGATAATCAGTGTTTTTCACGTAGTTGGATACCTTAAATAATACAATGAATATATCCACGAAAATCCATCCTTAGCATTTATGCTAAATTGTATGTTTTCAGATTTTTCACACTCTATCTCTAATATAATAGCTATAGATTTAAATACATAGAAAATATGTATTAAATATATCAAAATACCAGAATCTATCAATTACTTCCTTAAATAATACCAATGAATAGAGCTACGAATGCCATGCCATAGAAAAATACTGGGACACTTCCATCAAACTTTCAATAAAGGGTCGCGTGTCATATGTACACTTAACAATATATGGTCTATCCCACAGAAGAAAAAAAAAAAGACTCTGATCTAAGCGTCTCCAAAGAAAGGCAATCCCATTGCCGGTTTTATTTGCAGCTCCGGCTCATCTCTAAGTCAAATATAGCAACAGTAGCAGCTGCCGTCTCCACGTAATCTCATCAGAATCGACATTTCCTATGAAAGGATCACTTACTACATCACTTTCTGAAGATGGGGCTTAGATACCATCCGCAGGGAAATGTTGCCGCTGCTTCGCGCCTCTCCCCGTGGATCAAGATATGCTATTTTTCTGCTTCTCTCTACTCGAGATCCTGCTTCAAAGTTCAGGAGAGACGGAGATGGAATTCTTATTTTTTTTCCGGGAGAAGTGAGTGCAAGAGTGATAGTAAAATGTTAAAAGTAGGACAGAATTAATATAACATTTTAAAAAGTAAAGTCCTTTTTATAAATTGGAACTGGATTAAGATGAAAAATAAGAGATACATTATGTCTGCTTTAAACATTTGTTTCAATCATACGTAACATGGAGAATGTATAATAATTGTCGAAAAATTTGAACTCGATATTTTGAAATATCCCACTTTTTATATCGTCCTGAGATAAAACACACATTTTTGGAAAAATGGCTACTCTGTCTCTTACTCAAAAAGGCTAAACTGTCGAAATTTGGTATTCAATAATCACAATGAATATTCAGATTTCTATCATATTTCGTGTAAAATCTACTAAGAGGAATTTCATTTGCCCGGATGATGAGGTCATGTCCGTGTTTCCACAGAAATGGGTGCAGTAGTTTCTGAGGGTAAAGACCCCTGAGTGCTCGACGGCAAAAGTCTGACTTGTACCTCAAATGAAGAGGAAACACGCAGACATTCGCTTGCACAACACTTTTTTACAGGGAGAGGCAGGCACATTCACACATCCCACAGACAGAGCACAGAACAATCGTGCTTTAACCAGGATTCAAACTAGAGACTCCTGGATCACTGGGAAGGCGTGCTACCTCTTAGCCAGGACCACCGGCTGGCTATTCGATTATAATTACAAAACAAATAGGACTAGAGCGATAATAATCGCTAGACAAATTTGACAGACCTTGAATTCTGAATCAAAATCGAATCATCGTCTGTGGGCTTAAGTTTTCTGAATAATGCAAATGGAATAATCCAAAGTTATAATGACAAATATATCAAGCATTACAAATGGGGCATTGTGAATACATTTGCAGTTTTTTAATAAAATTTTAGTCTTAATTTATTGCTAAAAAGTGTCTAAAATTCAAATTCGGTTTATGAATATTTCTAACCACAGGCTAGTGACTAATCCCCAAAATATTGTAGCCAAATGTCTCATTTTAACTTATATCCGATAAAGAGTGACTGCATGATTGCTGATGTGCCTGTATATGAATAGCACACAAACGTTGCAGGTTACATAAACCATATTTGGTTCTTGACCATGTCATTGTAATAATAGGAGAAATTGCATGAAATGTAACAACTAATAGGTCATCAAAAAAAAGTAAAAATTATAACCCCCCCCCCCACGCTGAAATTCAACAAAAATAATAATTTACCATACAGAAAGACTAATGCAGAATTTACTGCCTTACCAGAACAAGAATTCTGGTCAGGCAGTGTGATTCCAATGAGAAATTCCTAAAGAAGAACGAAGAAACAAAGAGTGAACTTGTTACTATGATAAGAGCACTTTAAAGTATATTTCATCTCACTAAATAATTTTATATACTATCTAATATTTTGCAGATAAGAAGTAAAAAAAAACAAAAAACATTGTAATCATTATAATAACAATGATGATCAATATAGTGAGCCGATAGATCTGAATAGAAACTTATAAAGAAATGTATAGCTGCAAAATAACAATCAATTGATGTGGAAAAGATAACTTAGTTTACT
>JAPMOQ010029525.1:312194-415879 GCA_026543055.1 Argiope trifasciata | reverse complement strand
AGTGTGATATGATCGAATTCCTGCAATTGAACTAATGCTCTCATTACGTGTGCAGTTTATACTAACCCCTCCGTAAGGAAATGTTAGGTTACGGCATGATATATTTTTTCTAGTACATTAAATGTTACTGAATGAAAAATATCTCGGCTACTACTTAATATGGTAGAAGCTAGGAGCCTATCATTTATTTCAGACTAACAAAATTCAAATACATATTTTGTACCCAACTATCTATTTGATGCTAAAATACAGTTTTAGTTTCTATGCCTTGCATTACTTAACAGTAAATTATCATAGTCATTGTTTTCCTAGGCATTATTCAGAAGAACTTTTACGATTTTCTTTTTGGCAAGGATTTAGAAATACATACTGCACCAGCTGATTAGAGATCACTTCGTCCAAAAGGCTTTTTAAAAGAATTTTAAAGCCCATTCTTAATTTTCAGCCATGACAAAAGTGAGCGAATTCTAGCTTTCTTGTTTACAGCCGATCACGCCTCCATCACTGATCAAAGTATTATTGGCAGGATTTATTTGTGATATACTACTGCTTTTTTGAGAAACTCTTCCGGGTAGTTGACCTCTGCAACAAACTGATCAATCTTTTAACTTCCTCTTTATCTTTTATAAAACTTATTGTACTGTTTAAAAAGAAACAGGGCTCAAATTCGAGAAAATGTCCTCAATTTTCACTATACTCCTCCATATGTGCTTTTTCACAGATAAAAAGACAAACACTTTTAAATTTTAAAAAAGTTTAAAATAGCTGGCAAAAAAACTGCCAATTGTCAGAATGGCATGTTTCATTGTTTTAATCGAATTGTTGCCTGACTGATTCCTGATACAAAAGATTAAGGTGTCCGACTACATTAAAAAAACTAGTTATCGATCACATAGGCGTTATTTTTTAATTACTAGACCTTATAGTGCGGATCTTCCTCTTTCCAAAACAGTTGATCTTTTCTGGAAAAAAGAAGGCCTCGTCTATTAACCAGGGAAGTTTTAAACAAATCCTATTTTTCAGTTAAAATGCATTTTCATAAAATTATCCACCATTAACATGATATTTCAAACACTAATAGAGGAATTTACATAAAAATTTTAGCGTGTGTCTTAACTAATATTGGCAATGAAATTAACCAAAAGTTTTATTGTTAGTGAAATAATTATTGATTTAAAGGCGTTTTTAGAATAATTAAGTTGCGAATTTAAAGAAAAATGTATATATACTTATACCTTTGTGCATAACTTCTTTGCATTTGAAAGTTTCTCTTAGATTTTGCTTCTATTCGCTCATCATTATATTCCATAACTTGTGTACAAAGAAAAAAGGATTGCTGCATTACAATTTTGTGTAGTGATAACCGTTTTGATTACATTTCATTAAAGTTTAATACACATTTTTCTATTTTTCCAAAATATATTATATTTTCAATTTTTTGTTTTTGTTTTTATAGTCTTTAAACTAAAAACCATAAGTTTTTTTTTCCTTCAGAAAAATTCTTCGAACTTAGGATACCTTTTAAATGCATCGTTACACAAATCAAGAAAATTCAATGCCAAATACTTATTATGTTTGATTAGTTATTCCTTAGTACTCTGCAATTCATATCCATCAATTTTTTTCTGTCTAATAACACTTTTTGCTTCCTGATAAGAGGATCAATATATTATAATGGGAGTATCTGTTTCTCTATTACATGTTAAAACAATTATTTCTGTGTGAAATTGATACTACAAAGATAGCGGGTAGTATTTATTTGCATAGCACAGCAGAATGAATCTCTATCGCGCGCCATTTGAAATGTATTTAATCCGAAACAGAACAATCTGCTGGAAGCATTCGAATGCAGGTATTTGGAAACAGGTCATTGCTTATTTCTCCTGGATTAATCCCAAATACAAACGTTTACTTGCCAAGTTCAATTCAAGTGTGACATAAATCAATTAAAACGAAATAATGCTTCATAAACCCATTGAGTTTGTGTTACATTATCTGTCATCATGAGTATCAAACCGACTAGAAATATTTCGTTAATTCTTTGGTAATTAAATTACTCTTTCTGAAACATTTAGCTCGGTGAGCAACTTTTAAATCGGTTTAAATTAATTTTCGAGAAAACTTTAATTAGGCTAATTTATTAATATGTGTTGAGTCAGCCGTGTTGAAGACATTTAACAGGAATTGATCAACAGAATTAAATGCTGCTACATAATTTATCTCACAACATTGTTTCCGTTGTTGTGAATTGGTCTCTTAATATGAGTTTGTTTATAAATCATATAATACTTATTTTTTGATTGTTTGTAATTGATTTTTGAAATTGTTTTCATCGTTAACATTTGTAGTTATAGATTTAATGTTACATGTTACAAACTGTGATGTATTCCAAATTGAAGGGTAAACATCACTGTAGATCAGTGATTCTCAACCTGTGGGGAACGCCCCCCTAGGGGAGCGTGAGCCCACTAGTGGGGGGGCGCGAGCATATCCAAATGTTATTTAAAAAATGATTAAGTGACTGAAAGGAAAGAATACACACACATACAAAACAAAATACATTTCGAGATATTTAATAATTAACTTAAATTAAAATAACTTACTAAATTAGAAACAAATTTAATAATTATTAGTGACTTCCTTGAGCCTGTCTTGTTGAGCAAAGTTTTTCGAAGGAGAGTTTAACATTAGAAATAGACACTCTCAGTTCTTTTTCTATATTTAGCTGAGATCTATAGTTTTTCTTCGAAGAAGCCACCACAGAAAATCTAATTTCACAAAGGTAAGATGTTGAAAATGGTAGTAGAATGCGAAATACCCTTGTTTTTAGTATAGAAAACTCATCATCCACTCCCCCCCCAAAATTCAAAGAGTGATTTATTACTAAATTGTCTTTTGGTTTCACCGTTTGCCGTGAAGTCTATGAATGTTTCTTCCCCTTCAATTGAAAGTCCTTCGGGAGTATTTTGAAATGGATCCCTCACCCACTTGTAACTTGATATCAGTTTGTCGTAAGCAAGAAAATACTTTTTAAAATTCTTTGATAGCATTGATAAATGATTTTCAATGGTTACAAAAATAAGTTTTACATGTTGTTCCTCAGCCTTGTAAGTTTTAATACAATCATTCAAATTTGCAAACATTGTTAAGTTTTCTTGCTTTAAATTTCTGCTCCACAATTCCAATTTCCTACAAAAAGCATTAACTTTATCACTCGTATCCAATGTATGTGTATTTGCTCCTTGCAGTTGAAGATTCAATTTATTAAATTTCTCGAATATGTTGACCATGTAGCTGAATTTCATCACAAATAAACTATCGCGAAAAGTCTCAGCTTCCGGTCTATTTCTTCTCTAAATTCATAAACACATTACAAAAATTTCCCTTGGGATAACCATCTTGCCTCGCAATAAAATAGTAACGCTGAATGTACTGCACGCATGACTTTACCAAGTGCGGAAAAGATTCTTGATTTCAGGGGTCTCATTTTTATATAATTTACTAGGGTTACAACCGTAGTTAACACAATATTCAAACCAGGACTCATTTCTTTGGAAGCCAAAGCTTCTCTGTGGATCATGCAATGTGTCCAGACGCACTGTGGTGACTTTTGTTTCACAAGTGCTTGAATACTTTGGAATCTTCCGGACATAGAACGAGCACCATCGGTGCATATTCCGACACAATTTTTCCATTCTATGTTTGCCTCGTTCATAAAATCATTTAAAAGATAACAAATAATGCGAGTGCTGTTGCTTTGAGTTCTATTGGTTTGCAGAAAAGTAATTCTTCTACTACTGACAAATCATCACAAAATCTAACATAGGCAATGAAATGAGCATCTTTATTACTATCTGTTGCCTCATCGAGTTGTATTGAAAACGATTTATCACGTAACTTCGACAAAAGCTGACATTCTACATCTTCAGCTACATCAGTAATTTGATGGGCAACAGTATCATTTGAAAGAGGTATAGACTACAATTGTTTTGCAAAATTATCTCCAAACATAATTTCTACAATCTCGATTGCGGCTGGCAAAGTAAGCTCTTCACCAATGGTGTGAGGCTTTTTACATCAGGCTATTTTATATGAAACTTTGTAAGAGGCAATTAAAGCTTTTTCATTCACAGGCAAAGTTTTTTTAAACAATGATTTTTGCTTTTCATATGATTTTAATTTTAATTCGAATAATTATCTGGGTTTGTTTGCGTACTCACTATGAAGCGTTTAAAAATGTCGTTTAAGTTTATTATGTTTCATGCTGTCTGCTGCCAACATTTTTGAGCAAATGATACACAGGGGCCTTTCTTCTTCATTTACTTTAGTACTAGTGAATCCAAAATTTAAGTATTCTTGAGAATATTTTCTTGATATTATTTTTGGAACCACGCTCGTCTGTGTACTTGTTGATGCTTGTCTATCGTCTAATGCTCGCTTACTCCCGCTTAAAAATTTATCAATGATTCTGCATAAGTCTGCTGCCGTGAATATTTAATACGGTGAATTGCAATTACACGAAAATATATATAACATACACATTCAAAATAGATTCAATAGCGATAGAAAAATCGAATCGAATCAGATTGTGAGATTGTCTGGAATTGAAATTGGTGTCATAGAACTTTCTTCTTCTCTCTATGAGAAAACAAATTCGAGACAAATGGAAACTTCTCGCGAAACTGTGAGAACGCCCGACATGGCAGGACGCAAGAGCAATAAAAAATGCATAGGAATCTTGTTTCCTCAATGCTGAGGATCTTTGTTGCAAAATGTCAATAAATTTCAGAATTTTTGGTAATTTGTAAAGTTTAAAATTACGGTTGTAGTGTAGGTTTAGCTCAAAAATACTCAAACTACATTATTATTGTATACATTTTATTGTATGCGGTGGAGAGGGTGGGGGCGCGATGAAAATTATGATTGAAAATTGGGCCGTGAATACTAAAAGGTTGAGAAACACTGCTGTAGATAAATTGGCATCGAAGTAATTAAATTTGCTTAAAATCAATATAATCACAATAAGTCAATTCAGGACTAAAAATAAAAATAAAAAATTAAGATTTCCCTTAACAGAAATGTAGAGGTGAAGGCGAAGCACACCACACATTTCAGGGATAGGTAAATTAGCATTAACAATGTTTTTTAGATCCTGAATTGAATTCTTGGTTGAAAAGGGCAAATGTGGCTGGATTAAGGTCTGGCCCAAAAACCGACAGGTTTGTGATATGATTTTGCTGAAAAAATTTTTACATAAGCAAGAAGAGTGGATGTTAAACCCGTCACGGCAAAACTGCATTTTACTAGTGTGGTACAGAATTTTTTAGGTGGGGAACCCTAGTGATGCAATTCTCGTCTTCTGATAGTGGTTCAAAATTGCGAGGTTCGTCTCCATATAGGTCTAGTGTTGCTTTAAAACCTTAATGAGAACTGAACTTAGATAACAGGCACTTTTCATGTTTATTATATTAAAAGGAATTGGTCACTTGATCTCCAATGCCAAGAATGTGTTTTATTTTTTTCACACGTATCATGTGATATTTTTTAAATTATTTGATGATGAATAAATTTTATAATAATTAAAAATAAATTTGAATTTTAAAATGTTTGACTTAATGTATTAATCATCAACTTACGGACTTTGAAGGTGAAGAAACCATTTTAAAAAGGGGAATTCATGAGAAAAACAAGGGGCCCCATCCATTATGCATGATAGGATTTGTTTTCATCTTGCTGTTTGAATCGAAACTCTTTTACTTTCAAACAATAAATTTAACTGTCGTATATGGGAAACTGCATCAAGATATGAATATTTTAACTAGCCTATGTTTATTAGAAAACCGGTAAATCTGATCTAAGAGTTAAGCGCTTAGAATTATAGTAAATACATTGATCTCACAGCAGTAATATATCTTCCAATATTAAATCGATATATTTTGTAATGAAAGATTTAAGAAATAGCAAATTAACATTATTAGAATACCAATGCCTAATGGTTCATTAAAAATAGTTTTCATAAGTAAAATCCACATAATGATTTAAAATTAGTTAATTTCGTGCAACACTCAAGATGTACGTGCGTAACAAATGGGAAAAAATTACAAGATTCACAATCATGTTACAGCTCTAAAAAACAAAAACAAATATGAAAAACATAGAATTGCAAAATGTAAATTTAATGTATCTGGTAAACGATATGTCGTCTCACGTATATTTCTTCTTAATACCAATCACATAATCTGTTTAATACATCATTAAGTCTGTATTGTAAGCAAAAACCGTCTTGTTGGGAATGTTAACCTTCATGTCCATAATTAAATAATATTTAGATGAGGAAGGGAAGCTAATACTTTAAGAACATTTGCCTTGCTTTTAATTGAAACTGAAATTCAGTATATTTTTGAAACTAATGGAACGTTTTCTTTAGAGTATTTTATTCATTCAACAAAATTTATTTTTATAGTAAAATATTTACTATCTATCTGGTATATGAATGGTACTGACATTTGGCATGTAGGGATTGTATTGGCAAATATATTTCAGATACCGGCTTTCATAAACATATGCAACTGACATCATTTTTTTATTCTTTTAACACAGAATTTGGCAGAACAAACTACTCTTTTTATTATTATATTCTACAAGTTGATATATAAAGAGCCAAATCAGCAAACGTTGTCTTTGTTTACAATAAGATCCTCTGTTGGATGTAGGGTAGAGAAATCGATTAAGTTTTGATAATAAATAGCGATTTTTTTACAAGAAAAATCGGGTAGTAATATCAAAGTGCTCAATCAAAACATTAAAAAAAAACAAATCGTTAAATCGAAAGCAATTCCACAAAAATATGTGAAAAGCGCTCCATACTCAATAAAGAGATACACCATCGACCCAACCCTTAGTACTTCGATGTTTCGGACACCATTAAAGGCAGCGCATCATTTTCTCGTTTTATTTAATTATTTTCTTAAATTTTTACTGATAAAAATTAAGGGTGGTAAAAATATGAAGATTAATTTTTGGGGAAAATTCAACTTCAAAAAAAAAAAACCTTTATATATATATATACACACACACATATATATATAGAGAGAGAGAAAGAGAGAGTTTTCGGAACAACAAACAACTCTTATTTTGCAAATGTTTATGCATCAAATTACTTTTCGGAACTCTAAGGGAAGAAGTCCTAGTCAAAATAATTTTCGAATAGGACGTTAGATCTTCCTGAATTATCGCCAAATCTCTAGGCCTGATAGGAATGTCGTTACAATTTTTGCATTTTCTAGAATTCTAATTTTTTCATCGAAATCCTTTAATATAATGACAAATTGAAAAACAGTCGTCAAAATAATCTGATATCAATTAAAACATTCGCTAAACTATTTTCCTTCATTTAATATAAATGTGAGAAGCAATAGGTTCTTAGTAATATAAGTTTCTGAAATATTACTAACCTCCAAGAAAATTAAACTATTTTTTGAACATTTTCAGTCCTTCTTAGAGAGATGTCATTACATCATCCCCAAAATTCTGTTTCATTTTTTCCCTCTTAAGAATTAAACGCCCTGTTAATAGGAAATATAGAATATCTATAATTACTTTTATCCAAAATATATACTAAAATCTTAAACTTCACAAAATGGCCCTCAAATATCAGCCTGCATGACCAATATTAGTTTTCCTGAGAGCTCGTCAGTA
This sequence comes from Argiope trifasciata, assembly GCA_026543055.1. NCBI lineage: Eukaryota > Metazoa > Arthropoda > Arachnida > Araneae > Araneidae > Argiope > Argiope trifasciata. The sequence goes on along the minus strand of JAPMOQ010029525.1, from coordinate 408,181 downwards.
CCCGACCTTCCGATTCTTTCTCGTCGTAAAAGAACGATAACTGCTTTTGTTCTGCTGGATTTCGCTGGGGATCCAAATCCATTTCTGCGGATAAAAATGTTCGATGAGATTAAAGGAACTTTGGTCTCTGTGGAGAGTTGCTTTATTTTTTCTTTTTGGAACTGTCCTTCCAAGAACTCCAGTATCGTGTAATCCCTAGACTCGGACTATTTTTTCCCCATGAAATCAAAGAATAAAAATTGGAAGAAATAAAAAAAAAAGTTTTCTTCCGAGCTTTGAATTTATAACTCAAGGGATGAACAAATCACAGAAGTTTAACTGAACTAACGCATATTTTGAGATTCAAGTAGAATAAATCGGGTATAGTGAATTTATTATTGCACGAACATAAGAATTCGGTGTCATTATTTTAAGCAAAACAATATGTGTGACAGAGTTTTAGAGGTATTTTATTTTATGCTAAATATCAATCCAATACATTTTTTTGTTATTTATACTATACAATGCCTCTAAACTCTAAGTAAATGTTCCTGTCCCAAGACTAAAAGAGAATTGAATTGAAAAGAAGAGGAACTGCTGCGCGGAAGTGTGTGACTAATTCCTGTAAGAGTGCATGTTGGTAGTATTTTTGTTGGTAATTCCGGGAATTCAGTTTCAATTAAAATTTAATTGTAAATAGTTATCGCTAATTTAATATTACGATATAATTAACTTGAGTTGCCGTGAAAAGTGTCCTCATTAGTATCAATGCAAGTAACAAATTCATTTCTGGATCAGTAACCTTTCATCTCTAACCTTTCATGTTCATATCTAGTTAAGTTTCTCAATAAGTCATCATATACTTATCTATTATCGATAAATTAGATTCTAAAAATTTCTTCAATAATATTTATGTTAGAAAGTAATTACTTTCAAATATGTTTATTGAAAAACGTTCTAAACCGCATCTTAACATATGTTTTGATCATGAACAACTGCGGCATTATTTTAACCCATTAAATAATCTTGCTAAGTGAAGAGTAATTCTGGGTAATCAATCTGCTAATCAGTCCGATTCATGAATAAACATTTTACAGGGCACATAAAACAAATTAATCGTAATTATGTGAATAATACCCTTTTAACTATTGAAGTCATATTTTTTTTCTGGGTATATGCATGCAGTTAAAGACTCTTAATATTAAATTAATATTCTGTTACTGTAAGTAAAGCTTGAGAAAATGTTGCTTTGGTATGCGTAGTTATTTTTCTTCAATTGAAGTCGCTGTCAGATTCACGGAATGGCCAATACTGGTAGTTGGACAGCAATGGGAAAATAATGTTTTAATGAAGATTTGAAGAATGTTTTAATGAAGTTTTCTTTTAAATGAATCAATCTTAATCGCAGCAACAATGAAATGAACATACAAATTACGTTTAAAATCATCGCAGCAAACGAGTAAATCGATAAAGTAATTGAAACTCTGGTTATTATAAAATAAAATTTTAATACTATGACTGAAATATAAATTTACTTAATGAAATTATCGAGAAAATATCATGAAAATAAAACTGATACCAGAGCTTAGATTATATTTTTAAATTCAAATTTATGCGAACATATTTTTTGCCATGTAATGTGACACAAAGGTAATGTAAAAAATCCCTTTCATTTCGATTAATGTTTTATTAAAAATAATTATTAAAAAAATCCTTTTTTCATAAAAATATTCTAACATAAAACAACTAAATTTTGAGTGCAGTAGCACTAGATCAATTGTTTTTCCTTGTAAAATGTTCTGTACGATTTTTTATAATGCAATTTCAAATATTTAATCACTTTGTTACGTTTGAACGTAATTCTAATTTCAGCCGTTACATTTTTATGCTAATATGATATTAATACACGAAAGATATAATTCAAAATTTGATTAATTTCATATTTCTTTATCAACGTAAATGTATTTAAAATACCCAAAATCAATTATTTCTGATTAAATTATGTAATTTCGTATTCATTTTAATTAAGTCGTGCGTATGAAAGCTCAATCATATTCTGTTTGATTAAAAATATTATACATTACCATATAGATATGCCCATATTTTATAACAAAATTTCTTTAAAATTATTTATCACCTAACATCAAATGAACAATGAAACTTACAAGCATTATTTGTCTATTTATTATTACAAGTATTATTTATGTATTTATTATTACAAGTTCTTCCTTGCAAATATTATTTATATAGTTATTATTAAAAGTAAATCCTTACAAGTATTATTTATGTATTTATACTTTGTTTCCATGAAACATTATTATTTCTATGCAAATTTTGTAATAGAATTACAAATGATGCGAGTTGATCTAATATCGTAAAACTAATTTATTGTTATAATTTACCTAGCAATCAATTATTAAGATTGAAATTTGCAGTAGTAAAACTATTTTTCACTGTTTCCTTACTATTACTATTGATTATTATTATTACAAGTAGCCACATTTAATGCTCACAATTCCTTTGTATTACTTTTAATTATACATATTTCTTATTGAATATTTGCTGATTAAATTGCATATTAAAGTTGGCTTTAATGTTTCTTGTTGTAAAGTGTCCGTACATATTTCAAAAAAAAATAAATCCATTATATCTTTGAATATATATATTTTGAATGAACTCGTGAAAATAGTTTTTTCCAGTGGTTTTGTTTCAAAATTCATTTTGCATGTTTATTATTATAGTATTTTATCGTCAAATGTAATTCTAGACCAATTTGACATTTACAAATTATACATTTTTAATAAACTTGAATTGATTTACCTTTACAAACTGAAAATGAAGTATTTCCTTTTATTAGTCTTTCCTTTTACAAGTCTTTTCATATATTTTTTTAATTATTGAAGTATTATCAATGACAACATATTATTTGAAGAATTAATTCTTAACCAACTTGTAAGTGATTTTGATTTACTTTAAGTGACAAAATTATAAAACATACGGTGTTAAAATAAATTAAAAGATGAAAATAATTGGAACAAAGCATATAATTATAAATGGATGATTGTTTACAAAAGCGTTTTTATTAAATAAATTTCTTCATATGCTCGTTTAGTCAATTATTATAAACATAGGGGCATAATACTATTTTAATACACAACGATTAAATTATACATCTATAAATTTATAAGCATTTGTAAGTTTATTGTTTTTTGAATTAATTCCTTTTTTGTTTAAAATTTCCTTTTACATTAAAATGCAAATTTTTGAGAATTGAAGATGAATTGTTGTCAATGTATCTTCCGAATTCTGATGCAAACAATTAGATTAATTATATAAATGTAGCTACATTTAGTGCTGTGATGTTATTGTGCGTTCAATATTTTTTTTCTTTCAGTTTCAAGAATCTTTAGAATTAACTTTTAAATTAATAATGGAGGAAGTGTCAACATATTTTGGAAGAATAATTTAACAATGCCCAGAATCAGGATAAAATGACTTAAAAATAAATCGGAGCATTCGTGTTCATATTGGAAATTCCTGTAAAAAGATATTTGTAGGGTTTTGTTTCTAAGGCGAATATATTTAATATTTAAATCCTTTATGATTACTAACAAGAATCTTTTAAATGCCTACCAACTTATGTAAGATTAAAGCTATAAAGCAAATGAAACATTTTGCTTAAATCCTTGAATTCAACAATTTTAAAAATCTGATTGTTATTAATTCTCTATAAATCCAAAGCAAATATATTTCGGATATTTCTTCAGATTTTATAATTATAATGCTTATCAATACACTTTTCAAATGCTTTTATTCGGGAAAATTAATTTATGAAAATAACAAATTAAATTCCTTTAGAAAAACCTGTATTTATGTTAATATTTTTAATTCTTATAAGAAATACGTAAGAAATGAAGCATATTGTAGATATTTCATAACATTACAACTTTGATAATAAAATTTTATAAAAAAAAAGATATAACCAGCTGATGTTTTTTCTGCACAAAATTTATGAAGTAAAATATCCGCGTCATTACATTTTTGATAATACACCAACCATTACAGCGTTATTACTGTCTGTTGAAGGCTATGTCGATGGTGGAGCTATTAACAGTGTTTATGCATCGACTGTTTTCAATCACTTCTTTTTTTATACATATAATGAGAAGCAATTTTTCAGACGGATAATGAACACTATTATCTTTATTAATTTTTTTTTCGGAACTAATAATTCTGACTCTTTGATGTAGTCTATGGACAAAATTTAGAATTTTGTGTCACAGAAACAATGGCTTTTAAAATGAATGAAAATATAAAGACAGGAAAAAATGGCTTATAAAATTCCAGATAATATACATCATGGTAGTTAAAGCATGATAGTCTGAAAATTTTAAGAAATCTTTAATAAGAGGAATGATGATTTATGTTTGGGCAAATGAAGATGAAGAAGGGGGAAAAAACTAAATTTCTATATTAGTTGAACTTTTATATTTAAATTAAAACTCAGAATTTATTGTAATCTGATATACTGTGTGGGGAAAAACTTTCAAATTCCAGTTACCAGAAATTGTTGCGATATACATTTAGATTAAAATTATAAATGAAACAAATGCGAAATTTCCCAGATTTACATTAGAAAAAAAGGTTGATATTTTACTCCCTTTGTTTTTTTAAAAATAAGAATAATATGTATTTAAGCTAACCATCTTAGAATATTATATGTGTGAGAGAAGAAGTGTGTTTGTGTGTGTGTGTGTGTGTGTGTGTGAGAGAGAGAGAGAGGTTTGTGCGTGAGTGTTAGGGAGAGTGTGTGTGTTAGGGAGAGTGTGTGTGTGAGGGAGAATGTGGGTGTGAGGGAGAATGTGGGTGTGAGGGAGAATGTGGGTGTGAGGGAGAATATGTGGGTGTGAGGGAGAATATGTGTGTGTGTGAGGGAGAATGTGGGTGTGAGGGAGTGTGTGTGTGTGTGAGGGAGAATGTGGGTGTGGAGGAGTGTGTGGGTGTGTGGAGGAGTGTGTGTGTGTGTGAGGGAGAATGTGGGTGTGGAGGAGTGTGTGTGTGTGTATGAGGGAGAATGTGGGTGTGAGGGAGTGTGTGTGTGGGGAATAATGTGTGTGTGAGGGAGTGGGAGCGGACAAACTGTAATTTTTCCAGTATAAGGCAGTTTCGAAAACAGAGGAGATACTTTCGAAATTTTTATTTTGTTTAATTCCATCCCTTGAGGCCCGACGTATGAACTAGCAGAGTCATCGAGCATAACACAGCACGACAGAAAACGGCATGAGAAATTCTGAAAGGGTGAGAAAATACTTTTCACACTGCTTATGTACTCGCAGATTTTGATGGGTATTTACTACACTCTTCGACTATAGGGAAGGAAATCGTGCGGATCTTTTAGAAGAATGGGGTTAAGTCAGCAATATTTTATCCCCTTACTCGGTAGGTGGGAATCACTAACGAAAGCATTTGCACAGAACCTTTTCTGCATTAATTAAACAGAAAAGTAGAACCAGATCAGAAAACAATAGAATATTTTAGAATGAAATTAATAAGTTCTAAATTGGATAAAAAATTAGGAAATTAAGTTTAAATTAGATTTTAAAAAAACATTGTTCCACACGTATGTATAATATGTTAAACAAGCACTCGAAGCAGTAAAATATTATCAAGAATACACTTTCTCTTAGAAGGGTATACTTGATAATATTTCACCATTATTTTTATGCAACAAATAACATAAAAGTACTTTTTATTTTATTTGTTACACGGTAAGAACACAAGTTGATAGAAAAATAATCAATGAAATGTAAACTGAAACATCATTAACTCCTAAAGTACTTATATAATACCTTTTAATATCTATGAAAGGTTGAGTGTAAGTTATTCTTTAAATTAGAATATTATCGCTTTTAGACAGGATTTTCTGTTTTGAAAACCTCCTATTTTATCAATTTGTAAAAGTGTATTTATTCGCATTCTAGATAACAATATTAAATTATTTTGGTGAGGTATTAAAATTTAGTGAAGATTACATTGTTTATTAATCTAAAGATTATGGCAATTTATGACGAGTGCCTGAAAATTGTCCTGATATATATATTGAAACTTAACACTTTGCACTCGAAAAACTAATTATTCACCTAATACAAAGATTTGTTTATTGCTCTGAAAAATAAATCTAATTGTTTTAAGACGAATTTCTTTGAAAAATCATTCTACATCTTTTTCCTACTCTGCATCGTTTTTTATATTCAAAATTGAAAAATAAATAAATAGACAAAATGATTATATGTTTTAAATGTTGATTAAGGTCATCATCCTAGTACAAAGGTTTAACAATAAACAATAACAATGACAAAATAAAATATAATTAAAGAGATGAACAGATAATTTAAAACACAGTAAAAAATTATAATTATATGTATGTATATTAGATGTTTTTCTGAATGCAAAATATCAGTATTAAAGTAATTTGAGTTCTATAAATATCTTTCACTTTTTGCTACCGAAAAAATATTTATACTTTTTTTTATTTTCAAATATATATTATTGTACATGAAATGCAAGACTAGCATACATTATTGTCACAAATTCGCTAAATATTTCTTAAGATATCTTATTTCAGTTTTATTTGAATATATTTATACCTTTTCACCAAAAAAACGGAGAGGGGAACGAAGGATCGGGCAAAACACCTTGAACCGATCGTAGACAGGATTATCATTTCTCTTATTTATGTGGCCTCAGGCCAAAATGGCTTTAATACCTTCAGCCGAGATTCGTATAAACCGATGGGTGGAAAAAAATCTTTTAATGCTTCACGGGGAGATATTACATCTCCAGCATTTCCGTCCAGAAATACACAGGGCATCAACTCATAGCCAGTGGATATGGAGAAAAGTCCATTTTTTCCTTCCACCAAGCACAAATGGGATAGGAAAAAATATATCTTAGCTGAGCAGTACATGTATATAGATATATCTATATATATCCTGGTTTTTCCGCTCCGGGCTGCCAGTAGAAACGGGCAATCAAACTGTAGCGATAACGCCCACATGGACAGAACTCTGAAAGAGAACTCTCTATCTTTTCCTAGGTAACTTCTCTCATGGGAAGGCAAGACTCTTTTCCTTGAAAATAGCGAAGATTGTGGAAGGGGGAAAGGAGAACTTACCCTCCTTCCCTCGTCCGGACTATATTCCACTTCATGTTTGTATATCTAGCGGAGATTGGATGTTCGAATTGGCGAGCGTGAGAAAAGACGGTGTTTTTATTTTACATTTTGGACAGGCTGTTAAACTGTTTATTGGCGATTTGTAGAGAAGAAGGTCTCGCCAAAGTGTAATGTCAGATGCATCGCTTGAGTGCTTGTTGGAAAGCTTCAGAATGGGAGAGTAATGGTGTCATATCGCGTTTATTCCGGCGATAGAGAAGCATTTGGCGATGACGTGCGCTGTCTACCCCCTTAAGATGAAGAGGATGATGCATTTGTGGTGATGTCATCAAGAGCAACTTCAAAAGCTTTTATCTTTTGTTTGGAGTTTTTATGGGAATATGTGGAATAAAAGGGGTTCGGAGATAAAACTAAATAATAGGGGAATGATGCGAATAAATTAATTTAAATGAAATATCTTATTTTTCATATTTAAATACACAGGAAATATAAGATTGACAAATAAATTGATTATAGATAAAAGCTTATGCCTAGTTTTGAGCCCTTTTAGTTTGTATTTTAATTTTATTTTATTAACTTTTTGATTTTCATTAATTTTATTTGAGTACTAATAAACGGGTTTGAAAGTTTACACAAGAGTATAAACATAATGTATAAAGGAAAAGAAATTAAATAGAAAAAACATAAATATATCAATGATAACTGTTCAGTGGTACTAGAAAACAGATCTGTTGAATCATTATAGCAAATTCAATGGCATTCGGCCATATACCACAAAGGATTAATGTTCATTTTTTTCTTGTGTTGTATGATGCATGATAGCTATGAAATTTAAAACTGATCGCTTGACCAGATAACACAAGAATTTTCATGATCAAATATTTAAAGTCCCTTACTCATTATAAATTTTTAAATTCAAAAACATATTAACTTAAATCAAATACAAAGAAAATATAAACGTGTGCTTGTTTATCAGTTCTGGGTGTTAACTAATTACGATTTCGAAATGGAATTTTTACCAAACAGCCTCTAAGAATAGAATAAATGTAGCTTTAGAAATGTTCGTTTTTGCAATTATATCGATTTAAAAAAAGAATTTTCATAGAGAGGAGCACTGTAGATAACTTTAGTATTAAATGAGAAAGTTTGTTTTCACTTATGATAGCTACAAGCTTTAATAAATTCTCCTATTGATTTGTAGTTTTAGTATTCGTTCTATTTCAATATTTTTGGCCTCACATGTGCGCCGAAAATATTGAAAAGGCTTGCTAAAACGTTGGTCCTAAAAAATAACTTTTGTCTGCTTCAGAAGTTATGCAGACTATATCTTTTTTAAGGTATTTTGCAATGCAAAAAAATCATCGATATTTCTGAATAATATAAGAGTACAAATAAAACTGCTTAATTTCAAGCAAAGATTTTGAATGAAGTATTGCACCTTTTAACTCGCTTTATTAAAATTTATTGTAGACTTATTTAAACATCAGCTTAATTGACTTACATAAAAAAATTATATATTTTATTTTACATTCATGGTTTTGAAATTATTCAAAACATATAAAAATCTTGAATTGAAATTTGTTGATAAAGAATTTTATATAATTATGCTGATTTATCAAATATTCTGCCTACATTTTTAAATCTAGACAATCCATCAGTAAATTCATTTATTTTCTAATTCATATACATACATGTAATTATTATGAAAGCTTTATAAATGTAATTCTTATCACACTTCAAAAATATTTCGGTTTTTTTCTAGTCACAGTCCTTTTAAAAACTGAATTTTGAATTTCTTGTTCCTTGCATTTAAATGTATATATCTGGCAAAATCATCAGTGAAAACTGTACTTTGGGGATTCAAAACTGAAATTCATATGCATGAATAGTCAGATGTTTTATATCATAAATAAAATTATTTTACATACTAGGAATTATAATTTGGGAAAATAGAAATTTATAATTAATATTGACATAAAAATTATTGTATTATTAACTACTATTGCTTTTATTATCAGAAATATGCATTTCTACTTGCTGGTAGAATGTTTTTTTTGAAATATATTCAACATGGTGATTAAAATACAATGGGCATTATAATCTATTATATTGTTTGTTATTATTACTTTTTATCACTTTGACGAGCTATTTTAGGCATCCTAAATTTGAGTGCTTTTATATTGTATAAACTTAGATTAAGACTTTAAAAGTCAATTTTAGTTCACTTAACATGCTGGGAATCGGTAGTTTAACATTTCTTTGCCCATTTCTCTTTCTGAAGTTTATGTTAAATACATATTTTTTTAATAAATGTGTTAATTTTTATCGTCTATTCGTTTATTTAAACACTTCAGAAGATGAAATTTCTTAAACATATATTTAATATTTGCACATTTATTTTTTGGCTGTATATCTTTTGGATTACAATGTTTAGTACAGGGTTTTGTCTTTTAATGCGGTTAACTTGATTCGGGTTGATCATTTTTTTTAAAAATACAACAATGTATCTGATCAGAATAATATTGCTGGCATATTAAGATTGTTACAATGCTCAAAAGAAATTTCAAACAAATGTACTGAATGAAAATTTCAAGTTATTTCCTTAAGATCTCTGTTTCTGAACCTGAATTCTTTAAAAATTTTATATCCAGGATTCTGTTATTTTAAAGTGTGATATTTTATTTGAAATGCCTTTATTTCAAAATTTTCTTTTTTTCATTAGATTTTGATCCTTGATATAATTTCATTCTTCTTTAATTCCAAACATACTACCTTTTATATTGCATGTAAAATTATGACATGTTTTTATTGTTTTTTAATAAGCCGTTATTTTTGAAAAATTTTGTTACTTGTACATAGCATTGCTGCTTTTAACATAGACCTGGTCACTTCTGGTCATTTTCTTTTTTAATGCTAATATTGAAAACTATAGTTATAGTTTTTATATTTTTAAAATTCAGTTTTAGCAACAAAATGGACGATGAAAGGAATCATTGGATATTATATTAAACGTACACAATATTCCATGGTATCTATTTAAACTCATATGAAATAAACAGAGAATGAAATACATTCAAGGTAATCAAAATTTCAGTTTGATGTCATCAGCTGTTTTGGGATATGTCCTTATATTTTACTTATAAAAGACTTATTTAAATATTTTAATCCAATGATATTTTTTGAAATTGTGGAAAATTTAATGATCCTCCGAAATATTTCATACTGTATCTTTTATCAATCAAAGTAACCAAATGCATTAAATTCCGTTGAAAGTATCATACATTTTTAATTGCCAGTAAATCATATTTCAGATTATATTCTTTATAGGTTTTGACATTCTATAAAGAAAGATTCTGAGGAATTCTAAGCATTTTAAAACAGTTTTGATTCAATAGAAAAATTTGGTTTTATCTTTTATTTTGTAATAGTTAAAAGTTGGTCAGCTTTTTAAGAGAAGTTTCAATTTCTATTTGCCCTGCAGATTCTTCAGATTTCTAAATGTGATATTCAAATGAATTGATACAAACATCTTTTATCACTAATTATGTAATGAGATAACGACTGATGATAGAAATCTATTTTGACCATCTTAGAATGGTTTTAGTTCTCGATCATCGACTGCGATCATCACCATCTTAGTCTCGACATAATAGTGCATATTGCATACATTTGTAACTATGCAAAATGGGATTAAATACTATAAAACGCATAAATGAATGGTAAAATTATATTGTTTTAAAATAAATGATTATGCTTGATTAATTTTTAAACTATGAAATTTCTTTCATTGTATTTCAATAAAACCTTATTTTTTAAAGTTAAATTGATAATTATTAGTAATGGATTTATTTTATTGAAGATAGTTTTCTTTATGTTTATAAATATTGTTACGAATTTTCAAATCCATCGAGTTCATTTACTTGTATATAGTGGGGTATATGATGTGAGATAACAACACAATCAGCCGTCATTTAGTAGAAAATACAAAGGCGAGATTTATTTGCACGACGAAGACAGTCAGGAGAAATACAACTATTTACAGATGAAAAGTATGTACAGAAAAAATTAATTTACAGACGAGGCGAATACGCAGGTCAACACAGCAGCACTTTAGAGCAGATAGTTGCCGCACATAGAAATTTGGTAAGCAAAATTTCCACAGTATAAAGCTATCAGATAGGATTAAGCAAAAAAGGGATATTTGTAGATTATGTCTTTGCTCAAGTAAATCTCTCCAAACGATCCTCTGCCCCTTCTTGCTTTCACTGCTGACTCACTACTTCACACAATGGACTACGACTCAAGACATAACATCACAGGATAAGGCGCACAGCATTTCAGCATTCCATCGTTACTCCGTTATTCCCTCGGTGACTCCTCAGTTCAGAATTCCTCACCACTACCATATTCAGGACCACTTGCCATGATTACCACTAATACAAGCGGCTTCGTTAACTCCTCTACTCCTTATCTCAAGATTACCAATTCTAGGTCTCTCAATTCAGGTCTACTCATCCTCGAGCACTCCAGTTTCAGAAATCCGGTATTTTATAGTTCCCGGGAGATGGGGCTAAAGGCTTCTGGACTAATCAGGAACATTCTGGAGGCCTCTTGGTTCCTAATTGACGGATCGTTAAAATTCTCGATGTTTCGAATATTATCCTTTTATCTCCTAGGTCAACGAATGGTTGCTACATTTGTCACCAAGCTGTGGGATCTCTGATGCGACACCTGGACATCATTCAATACAGATTATTGCTAATCATGCTTTCTTGTGATAACACTATATGTTCGGGAAAATAAAATTACTGGTTCGTAATATTTAAGTTCAAGAAGGATAATAAAATATGGTTATATTTTGTTATTTTAAAAGAAAATTGCTTAATTTTTTTAAAAAGAAGAATAATTTTTCAATTTATTCATGTTTTTACAATGGAACAAAATGTGATTTCAATAGAATAACTAGTTTCGTCTATATATCTTCGGGCATTTTCTTTTAATCAAATGAACACATATGTGAAATTCAGTTTAATATATTTTAGTAAGAAAATTTCCATTGTTTTTCTAAAAATATTCCTCTTTAAAAGTGAGAAATATTTGCAATGAATTTTTGAATCTCTTTCTTTTCGGAGAATGTCTCATTAACAAAATTCTACTAATACCATATTTCAGTGATTTTCAAATAGTCTTTGAGTGATTTAATTGAATTGAATGATTTAAAACTCAAAATATAAATTCCTAGGGCGTCTCTAAATTAATGTAAGATTAGAATTTTCCACAATTCGTGAAGTAAAATGTTGGTATCTTAATAAAAAAAACATTTGACAGCTAATGTTTTAGGATTAATAAAAATGTGGCATTACACTATAGAAAAAATTGTAAAATGAAAAAATTTGTAAAATGAAATTGTTTGAATTAAATGCTAAAAAAATCGTCATATTTTTATTAAATCGTAAAGTACATACCATATTTATGTATAAAATGCCATATAGGGTAAATGGCTTCCAAGTCTATGCTGGAATATATACACTATTCTGTGGAAATATTACATGATCGTTTTGTATAAATGTGGATGAATTTCGTTTATGGAGTTTTGAATTTCCTCCTCCAAAGCAACTGTGCTTGCGAGCTAGTTGGCTTGAATTTTTTTATTACAAATAAACTCATAAAAATAAATCCATTGCTGTTAAGTCACATAATTCAAAGGACCTATTTTTAAATTTTAGAACTGTGGCCACCATTTTTGAAATATTTTTCAATGAAGAAAATACGTTGTTCCATTACAAAATGCTCCCCGTTTGTACAAAAACACTAAACTATCAGCTATCAAATGCATTTTTTATTAATACTAATAATTTACTGCGGAAATGGCATGCGATAATCTTGGAACTGCCTTTATTTTATGTTTCTTGGTACATAATCAGGTTTTTGATTATAATAAAGAAGCATAAGAATATGTTTTGATGTTTTACATTTTCACTTTACTCAAATAAGCATTTTATTTCATATTCAGTCTGCAGATAGTATGGAAAGTATTATGCAATGCGCTTTCATATATCAGAAAGAAAGAAAAAAGGGAAGGAATAGAAAAGGCAGCTTGGGACAGCTCGTAACAGCTACTATTCAAGGGACCAAAACACACAAAAAAGAAAAAAAAATCAACGAGCAAGAAACAGCGGCCCATGTATAAATAAAAATTCTGATTGTATTGCAGCAGTTGGAAGAGTTCCCCGCAGACCATAGGGGTGCCAAGCAAGTACTTACAGAGGAAACAAAATGTGATGAATGTTTGAAGCCCTCCAGGGATAGATAAGCCGTAACTGCGAGAAATAGTCACTTCCTCAACCCCCAGCGCTGGATGTTAGCGTTTCAGAGCGATGACTAGGAAAAAAAGAACCAGAGAAAAGAACCCCTCTTTCCCCAATGGTATAATAAACAGAATTAGTCATGGATTCTTAATTTAAACCTCTGCCTTTCGCTGAGACTCTTAAACGATTATATCCGTCTTAAGAGGGGGAAGAGTATAAAATAAAGAAATAACAAAACCATGGAATAGACCGAAATAAACTCACAAAAACCACTGCGTTCTCGTTATCTTGGCCAGAATCACGTGATTTAGAAATGAGGGGTAATTTTTTGAGAAAAGGGGAAGAAGGAAGTCGAATTTGCTGTATTTTATATCAACTTTCTTGTTGCCACAAATTAAGTTAAGTATAAGCTCCTTATTTTCAGAAAACAACAAGAGAGATGAACAGTGGTTCAACAAACTGAGTTTCGATTTTTCCACGTAGCACGTATTTGAGAGGTAATATCTTCTTACGCAAATGATACTTGGAATGATAATAATAAATGAAGATTAAATTCTTAGTTATGACTTCATTTTGTAAAAATACTTATTAAGCAGAAGTTAAGCAATCATATTCCTTTTTTATTCAGCATGTGCTCCTTTTCAAAATTTCAGTTTCAATGCCTTCTTTTTCAAGTGTTTTTATTTATAATATTTTGTCTTATCTATAATTTTCGATGAGCTGAAATCCTATGAAGTTAATTGTAATATTTTCCTTTGTACTTCGATGCAATTTCTTATTATATTGTTCCATATTAAGTTTTCACAAAGAGAAATAAACAGATAATATATGCTCCGTTATTTTCTCTTCAAGATGGCAATCAGGCCAGACATATATAAAATAAATATCACTGCCTTTAAAATATTATCTAAAATAATTTCATTAAAGTATATTGATTATTAGTTGAAGAAAAACCGGTTAATAAATGTTTGGTGTTTTGGGACATTATGTTCCTATATATATCCTGAACAGCATAAGATATTGACCAATATTTCCAAAAGTTATGCAACATTCTAAATACTGACCAATATCGTTAGATTGTCTAACATTCATTCGATAACATCTAGCATTCTGCCAATAATGTAATTGGGCATTGTGTGTGATAATAGGGATATAAAATTCTTTTACAATTAGCTATACAAAGCTTTAGAAAATATTTATTATTTACGTTATAAATTATTTTTTAAAAATTTTCCTATCAGTATATAGAAATACATTCACAATTAAAAAATCTTTCTTAAAATGGAAAATTTTACTATCTAAAGATTTGGTTGAGGGGATAGGATTGCCGAGGTCCTGGAATAGGGATAGTGCGTGTTCCCCGTGGTCTGGTCGTCCCGGGTTCGAGTACCTGCTACAGCATGGTCATTATTCTGTGTTCTATTTGTGAGGTGTTTGAATGTATCCTTGCAATGCAAAAATGATTTTTTCAAGAAAATGTTTGAAAACGTTATGAAATAGCTAAATCGTACGCTTTGCCCTCGTTGGAGCTATTGAAAAACAAGAGAAGCTTCCTCGGCTTAAGTCGCGAACAAATAACTGTCAGCGGGCTTGTAAAGTGCCATAAGTCAAAACACAGCAAGGGAATAAGATTGCATATATTATTTGCATGTTCATTTAATCAGTGTGTAATATTTATTAATACATATCCTTCTAGTTATAGAACTATTGTTTAGTTTCTATTTAGATTTACTTTAAATTAAATAAGCTGGAGATATGTGGATCGTCATTTTTCCTTCATAGTCACATCATAGAAACTGATCCGATATCTCAGTTATCAAAAGTTTCTTCTGATTTCGTTGTGCTTTAAATTTATTTCGATCCTATTATCACATTGATAATTTCATATGTTTCAAATTTTACATGACGTAAATAAAATGTCATTTAATATCCCAGATTATTAGTCTCTATTATAAAAGTTTAAGTAAGTTCGATAAGTAACTTTATATACTGTATCTAAAAGATTTAAATAATCAAAATACAATTTTACATTAATGGAATATGTGACCATATCTTAGAAATTGAGGGTATCTAATTGCATAATAGATAAAAATACTATTAAGGACTTACAAATAACTATGAAAACTGCACTATTCATTACAGTTTTGGAGAAAGCTATCTTTAATAGAGTGGGAGGGAAACTTAAACATTTATATTTAAGTTGAATGTTTTTTGCAGTTTTCTGTATTAAATTATAGTCAGTTAAACATTCCTTTTAGGCACAATGAAATAATTAAGTATCTTGAGCTGAAAATATCCCCCTTCATTAATTCATTCTATTTATTTTTTATTCAATTTTTGTACCCTTAAAGAAAATTCAAATGGTTGTTACATAAAAATTCAACTGTGTATCCATACAGATTTAGTCCTATTATATAAGATGCGATGCATTGTATAATGGTAATTATTTGAATTTTTATTGAAAAGAGCGTTTGAACTCATACCAGTTCCGGAATAATAACCAAATATTGTTCAATTCGTCAAATTTTTGTTCAATTCTCCGTAAATAGTTATTTGTCTTAGTCAAGGGCTAGAGTTTATGCAATAAAGAAAACAGAAATTCAAACATAAACTTTGTTTTCTATGTATGTTTTCTTTTTCTCAATTTAATTCACATAAAGATTGCTATTTTTAAGTCACCTTTATTGCATAAACTCTAGCACTTGTTGAAGACTGTAAATAATCATTGAAAAAGGATTCAGTGTTATCAAAACTTTAGAGTTATTTATTCCTGATGCATTATTGTAATGTCATCAAACACGTGAGTAAATGGACGAAAGTGGGAGATAGTGCTACCAGATACGAATCCGATAATTTTCAACATTTTTTTTTATAAGATCAGGAAGTCAGCATCATCAATAGATGGGATTCTAAAGTGAAACCGTATTGATGTTCTAAGGAAAATGAGAGCATCTTTTCCCCTATCTTCTAATGATTCCTAAATATTCATTCCAAAATAATAATAAAAAATAGGTGATTGAAAAAAGTTGAAGATCCCTAACACATGCATGGTACAAAGAGAAATCTAAAGGTAGCCTTAATTTGAAGAAAAATTGAAGTGCGCAGAAGAAATAGAAGAACCATCCTTTGTAATTTTATCAGTGACTTCTGACTTGAATAGGCTCCTTGTTTGGCAGAAACAGAATATAATTATAAACCCTTCCGAAACAATGCTGTACAAATCCATTGAAATTGCATGCTGTTTACCAAGGCGACCATGACGATGTTTTAATTCTTGCTTTGACTCCATCATACGAGATATGATCTTCCATATATATCAGCTTGTTTTTACAGTCGAAAAGGAAATTCATTTTCAGAATTATAAATAATATTCATCTAACATACCAATATTTATGACCTTGAGCGTACCTTGCTCAAGATTATAAATAATACTTGAGTAGTTTTGGACTCATTGGCTTACTAGATGCTTGTCGAAAGAAACTTATTTTAATGATATCTTAGTTATTTAATAAGTAAAAAATTGACAAAGCTTATTTAATTAATAGATATATGCAGTATAATAAATAATGCGGCATATATTATAAACTTTCTCATAAGATGGTTGGTGAATTTAACTCAGAAATAATAACCTATTGCAAAACGCGATGTGTTGCTTTGCAATAATATTATATCTTAGACGTCTTTCCCTTCGATTCATGCTAAAAGAATATGCTAAGCAAAATTGTCAAATTAAATGGCAAGCTAAGCAAATTAAAACCCAATAAAATTTCTCTCACAAAAAATTCCATAAAATGACGAATAAACTGGTTACTGGTAGGATAAAAATGGGTATATCATTTTTAAAAACAATGATTTAAATTAATGTCATTTTAAATTATTTGAATCAATGAACATTAAAATAACGCCCATATATGAAGGATTACTTCATATTTTTACACTTCCTAATAAGTGCCTAAAATAATACAATGAGACGTTGTTTTTTTCGTTTAATTTAGAAAAATCAACAAATAGATAAAGTATGCAGCACTCGTCTCAATAAAGAAATGTTTGGTTACAGAATATGATTGCTATTCAGTTGAATATTTTGGTTGAAACACACATTAAGAACGTTGGATTTCTGTTTACAAATTATCGGAAATAAAATTCTCAGCTATTACATTGAAGTAATTGAAGTTTTCTAATAATCATAGCATTAGAAGATCGTGTATTTCGACATCCTTTAGAGTTTTAACTTTATTATCTTATCACATTTAAATTAGAATATTTCCAAAATGGATCCATGATTTAAAAGAAATCTTAAGTTATCCTAATACGCTTCCAATATTGAAGAATTTTTTTTCAATATTTCTATTGCCTGAAAGGAAAATGGCCAGTTCCTTTCATTTAAAATTATTATATTTCTCTTTAATTATCCTTTAACTCATCAGAACAAGTATGGTGTATTTTTGACCCTATCGTTTCTCATTTGCTTAGAAATTTTATGAAATTAGAAATTCTAGGAAGTCACGGTGTATTGTATTTATTAGTTCCTATAGCTGTAGGATAAAGAAAACAGGTGTAAATGTTTGAAAATTATCAGTTAAATAATCCCACTTGTGTGCTGATAGAATCAGACGTATGTGCTAAAGACTAAAAGGCTACATAAATAATGCAAATGATAAATAATGCAATTGTAAGGCGATGAGTAAATACATAATACCATTGTTATATCTAGTCACATTTGACTAAAACAACTTGGGCAGGTACACAGTTTACAGTGAATGGATTGGATTTCATCAGACATATAGACTTCAAAGAAAAGTAATATCTTATATCCATCATCCTGAAAGAATAAAGTATTTTCTTATCTTTTAATTGTGAAGATCTATTTTCAAACTACAGTGTTTAAATTTTAAGAATCAAAAAGATATCTACTTTTGTGCTACTATTTTATTCCCATAAAACCTCAGGAGAATCTTCAACTTATGAAACACTTCTTGTAGATTTTTTTTATAGATGTCAATATAAAGAAAGGTGTTTTTGAAGTGGTTATTTAGAAATTCGAAGTCCATTTTGTACTAGTTATTGAAGCTTTCGAAGGAAATTCTTTTACAACATTATGTCCATTCTGTAATAAAGTATCTAACAATATACTAACCATGATATATAAAGAAAATAAATACTTGTAATACATGTATGACGATATCTGAGATCTAAAATATAATTCAAATTAAATAACTGAATTTGTATGTATATGTAACAGATGACAAAAGAATTATATTTTTTTCCTATTATCTGTTTCTGCATACATATAAAACAGGAGCTGCTAACCATGTCAAGAATCTGTAAACTAATAAATATCAAAAGAGAAGTAAACATTTTCCAAAAGCAATAAGAAGAGAAATGTACTTTAAAACTTTCCTCTTAAAATCACTGATTCATATGGATTTTTGAGATAATGACAAGTCAAAAATCTAAAATCAGAGATTTTTGGTGTATGATAGATTGTTAGCTGTGGAGCTATCAATGTAGAAATATGTTCCATGAAATAGAATAATGACAAATGAAATGTTATCAGTTATATAAAAAGGATTAAGGCTAGTGCAGATGAACTGGAATTTAAAAAAATCTATGTATTATTTGTCCAATAGTTATCAAATAAAATAACTGAAGTTGTATTCACAAGTTGCCCATCACCCAAGAAGTAGCCTTCTTTCTCAGTATCTGTGTGCAGATAAAAATAAAAGCCACGAGGAAAAGATATATGTTGCAGCCACAAAATATTATTTTCATAGAAATATATGAGCTATTCACAAGTCAGAAATCTAAACGTTACAAAAAAAATTCTGGATATTTTAAGAAATGGATAAAACTTTTCAGAAGTGTTAAAATTCTCACGTAATACTGAAACGATTTCTTGTTATAATTTTCAATCCGACAGTTATTTGAAATCACCAGCAACGCAGTTCTTGAGGATTGGTACTTACTTCATTTTGCTTTAAAATCCATCCTACTAAAAGATTGTAGGAACCTTCAAAAGTACTCCCTTTTTATGTTTCCTTTTTTTTTACCTCCTTCAGGAAAACGGGTAGAAGTTTCTCACGTAATCTTTATACAATAACACAACTCTCAAAGCGATGAATTCGTGTGTAATCTTATAACACGAAACTTTTCCCTTATCTGGAAAAACTGATCTTTAATCTGAAAGAGGGAAAAGTAATCTGAAAAGTTAGGGCCTTAATTTGTAAGACAATAGCTTTTCTTCTCCCTTCGTTTCTGCAATTTAATAAGCATTCCTTACTTTCCTCACTCTTGTCTTAAAATTAAATTTACACTTATTAAGGCAACTCGTGCCTTCGCGGGGATTTGTTAATTTCCGGCTGCCTTTGAAGGTATTCTTACATTTTGTTTAAATGAATAACAGATAGTTTTCTAAGATATTTAAAAAAGAAATCAGTTTTCCAGACAATTAATTATTTTGGAATTTTTATTTTGAAGGTTGAATATGGCAACAGGCATTTACTGTGTAAGTGATCTTTAAGCTAAAATTTGTTCTTCTAATTGCTGTAGTATAATGATGGTGATTCATGATTAAACTTCGAGAAATGCATGATTGATATATTTTATCGCCTATTTTATTCTTTTATCATTAGGAGGTTAATGAATTTGCTTTTAGAAAATAATAAATATTTAAATTAGGCATGGGGAAATTTTAATTTACTGCCTATTATTGGATTTTTATGACATAAATAGCTGGTACCCAGTACAATGCTACTGCAGAAGAAATAATTTTAGAAAAATAGTCTGAAATTTCAAATAGCTATCTTATTAGGAATGATATTTTTTTCGAATAATGAATGCTTCCATTGAAATTGAATGGCATATTAAGGAGAAGTATAAATAATATTATTTTTTTTAACTTTATTATTCAAGTATAATTTAGATTTAGGTTCAAGTATACTTTAGGCTTTTTTTTGTTTTTTATATTTCTTGCCTGTTCAATTATCGATCATCCACCATACAACTAGCCATGTGAAAAACATAAAATTTTCTAGATTAAAAGCGATAAATTAGCAACATTTTATAGCAATCGGATGATTGGTTTCGGAAGCAAATAAAATTCGAGCAAACAACAATTTATTTATATATATAAGATGTAAAAATGTACTATTTCCATAGACTTTGTGCAATTCCAGCTATAAATTGTCAAAGTTTTTTGACAATACGGCTGCGCATAAAACGCAAACGAAAATTCACTTTTATATATTACATACAATGTAGAGTTATTATATTTCGCAAATAAAATAAAAATGTGAAAGGGTATGTGGAAATATTGGGAAAACAAAAATCCTTAGAGAATAGATCTAAAAAATGTTTGATATTTTTAAGACTAATTATCAAATAGACTAAAAAACTTTAGTCTTTGAAATAACTATTTTTTATTAATTGCGCAGATTACAGTGGTAAATATTATAGTCCAAATTGAGGAAAATAACCTACAAGGAAAATATCAATGTGAGGAGAAATTGGACAAAAACTGATTCTAGAAATAGGGAAATTTTATATGTAGACATTTCCTTAACAAAGAAAAAAGTATTTATTTATGAAAAATGTTGAAATGAAATTTTTTATTTACTGCTACATTTCACACGTTTAATTATTTTTTAATGCATAGATTAATTAGAGTTGTGGAGAAAATTTACAATACGAAAATATTTTCGGACGAAAAGCTCTGAAATGAATCGAGAAAAAAAAGTTTAAAACAAAATACCACTAGATGACGGAAAGATGCATGTTGTTGTTATATCGATTAATCGGTGTATTGATTAGTTGTTTAATACAGAAAACTATAAGAATTTAAATATTTCATGCCACACGTTTTTCTGAATAAATCTAAAAATCACTATACCAAACTTTGGAAATACGTACATTGCAACATAAAGAGAAGAAAAAAAGACTAAATAAATAAAAAAAGTAAAAAATAAATAAAAAGCTAGTAATAATTTAATATGAAAGAGGCATAATATTCATATGATAACAATTTTAGAGTCGTATAGTAATTTATATCACTTACTATAATATAGCAAAATGACAGCCCATTATTTACTTATTCAAATATATCAAATTAATGTTTGGAATTAATTGAAAGTTTTTAAATTAAAGAAAAATAGTTTTAATTCAGGGCGATTGAAAGGTTTGTTATCTTTAGCTCCCTCGTGACTGTCTTTAATTTTTTATACACGTCTGATGTTTATACAATCGAAATTTTGCAAAACCTTTAAGTTAATAGCTGTTACATTTCCAAGAGTATAAATATTTTAAGTAAGCAGCAGTATCATTTTAACAACTTTATCAATAATGTAAAATATTTTTGTCGTATAAAATTAATGAAATATTTCATAATTATCATATTATAACTATAGTAAACATTTAACCAGTATTTTAATTTTTAGTCACGTTTATATTTTAATTGCTTTTGTTCAAAATTGCTACTGGATTATTAATAACACTTGAGAGCAAAGGAAACATCACTACAGAAATTCCTTTAAAATAATGATATAAATTACACTCATAATAAATTTAAATATCAGCACTTAATCAGATGTACATTATCTTTTACCTGTTTTTCAAATAGTATGTTATTTGATTCTGTACTCATTTTTTTATATTATTATTTTAAAGAGTAATAAAATTATATTATTAAATTAGATTATAATATAGTTTTCATTTTACATGAGTTAGAAATTAGCTTTTGTTAGAATACATAAGATCATTTTAAATATTTTAATCAAAATTAAGGTATTTGAATATTTTATAGTGTGTATTGTCGTCTGTACCTAGAAATTACATTATCTATTTCCATTAACTAGGTTTAGACTCCATCATTGATTATCCAAAGCACACAAAACTAATTTTTTAATATTTATTATTTCGAAAACTAGCAGGGGAAGGTTTCCAAAAATTGTCTTTCGAATAAATTTGTCACTCCTTACAAGGCATTGATTTA
The DNA here is from genome assembly GCA_026543055.1 of Argiope trifasciata. Taxonomy (NCBI): domain Eukaryota; kingdom Metazoa; phylum Arthropoda; class Arachnida; order Araneae; family Araneidae; genus Argiope; species Argiope trifasciata. The sequence continues at coordinate 385,734 of JAPMOQ010029525.1, read as the reverse complement.
CAAAATTTGTCATACAAAATACTAACTTTTGGCATGTATTTTGCATTTTTATTAAATTTCTTGCGTCTTTCTTGGCAAGTTATTTGACGATTAATCCATGGCATTCGTTAAAAATAAACAAAATCAAATTTGTGTTTTAGACATGTTTTTTTAACCAATTGAAACAAAAATGCGATTATAGTAAAATCATATACCAAATTTGGTATATTTAGTTATTGAATTTTTGAATAATTGTTTCCGTATGATTCTGAAAGCTGTTTGCATTATAAATGTTAAATCTATGAACAGAATTTTATGAATCTAGTTCTCCTCATTTTGCAGTTATAGTGTTAACTTATATTCGGACAGTTGGATAGACAGACTTTCTGAGAGCTAATGATTGAAATCAAAATTTAATAGAAGTCTCCAAATTTGATCTAACAGCCGTGTGTCAAATTACAAAAATCTAGCTGCTCAAAGCATTTTTCAGTTATCTTCGTTATCAATAGACGTACATTTTCCACAAAGTGTTTTCAGAATTCAAGGAGGTTTAAAATGTGACGATTCATCAAAACCTAGAGTTAGATTTTTTTACTATTACTATATAATTGAACTACGAATTTCTGTACTAAAAATAAGAAAAGTTATAAAAAAAGCGTTTCTCTAAATACTAATTGCAAATAAAGTTTCTTTATTCTGTCATTTGAACTGTATTAGTAATTAAAGTTAAGAAAAGATATTTTTTTGACAGAACATTACATTATTACAATATGATTACAGTATTTTGACAGAATGCTTGTATTGGATCATTCCACATTTTCTTGACAGCTAATTTCCTGTCATATTAACTAAAAGGAAACAAAAAAATTAAACACAAACTCCTGTCGGTAAAAATAAACACATGCCAACACCATCTAATCTTAAAACAAACCGTCTCATTTTTTCCCATCAGATCTATATTAACTCAATTTGCAGCCGGCATTTGCCCTGGTACAGTGACAGTCATCCATTCATTACAAGCCGGAAACCAGAAAGAAAATTCGTTTTTAGTGTCTCTAACACTCTTTTCTTGGCGAAAGCGGTCAAAATGAACGAGATGTATATTTCACACGAAAATCTTTCACACACGTCTCGCTTTTTAATTAAGTTCTAGACAAATGCGACGTTAGGCAAAGTCAGAAGAAAAATTCCGTTTGGTTTATAATTCGAGAACATGAGGGGAAGGTGGAAAAGTTCTGCGTTTCCCGGGCATTATTGGATGTCAGAAGTAGGTACGGACTGCACGAGGAACAGGTGGTGTTTTAATTAACCTTTCATCTTCGTCACGTTAGTTAATAAGGTGCGAAAGTTTGGAGTTTTACTCTTAATACTTCTGATACCTTCTCTGCGAGACAGTGCCTTGGATTTAATCGCGCGATTTCAGACGGGGAAAAGTGGGTGGAGGTGTAAGAGAATCTCGAAATATAACAGATATGAATCAGAGTATATTATGAATAATTCTAAAAGCTTCGTTATTTACTAATTTATTTCGTGTTTTTTTTTTCTTTTGGAAGTGTTTTAGCGTATGAAACTTCCTGATAACTGAGTCATTTTTTCTAACATCTGCTGAATTATAAATAAAAGAAATTAATATAAGGTGTGCATTCTACTGTACAACTCATATGTTGCACACAGTTTTCGCATTTGTTTTTAAATCACTTTTTTGTAAACAGAATAATGAGTGCGTGCACTCTTATTTATTAGTCTATACATAAAAGTAAATTTCTGCTAGCTAATTGGAGTTCAGTATCATTCTTTTTTTACATTTGGCCTGTGGATAACAAATAATTATAGATATGATAACACTAAGACATTGATATTGGTCAACCACTCTTTCAAGATTCAATGGATTATTTATGATTTAAAAATTAGTTTTCATATGAATTCTTTATATAATTGTCAGTTCGATTGCTTTTCTAAATTATGATTATATTTTTAAAGAATGTATATTCAATCTTTTGGGGGAAAAATACTACTGCAATACATTCCCGAGTATCCAGTTATTTATTATCTGGCTTGAACACTATCTGCCCTAGTTTTCTTGTGTCAAATCAAATGATGGATGCAAGCCTTTATTGGCAACTTTTCTAATACGAGGCAACAGAAGCGGGCATCTGCTATGGTCCTCTTATACGTCATGTGCAAATTGCAAGTCGTGACAAGAAATGAGCGGCGTTCTGCGCGTTGTTCTTTGTTTCGTTATTGTGTAAAGGACCTCAGTTATTTCAGCTGTTACACTGTATTAGTATTGCACGACTTATTCTTGGAGTATACTTAACGTTTTTAAGTTTACCACAATTCAGATTTCAAAATAGATGATGACCGAAAAAAAGTTGTGGTGACTATGAAGGAGAAATTATACGTTATACAACGATTATAATTTGGTGTAACAGCCAGAACTGGCATATGCTTCTCAGATTCACCTCTCCTGGTTCATATTCTTCTTGTATTGGGTTAAATGAAGGGCTCAACATTCAATAAAACGTGAAAAAATGCGTATTATAGCAATGAGTTTTGGCATAAATATTTTGTCTTCTGGTATTAATGGGCAAATAAATGAATTCATAGAACCAGAGTCTATCTGGCGTTTTTGATATCAATACTGTCTTTAAGCCTCATTAGGCAGAATATTCCGGTGTAAAAAAATTCTTCAGAAATTTAGGAAAATGAGAAAAATAATTCCTGCTTATACAGCCAATGAATTTATGATACCCATTATTTAAAATACTTATCACTATTTTAAGAGAAAGCAAATCACATCAATTTTATATTCACATATTTTGTTTATTGCACAGAGTTTTTAAAAGAAAGATTATGTTCATGCAGTATTTCTCCTCTGATTATGAAATCAAATGTGAAATTAATTTATCGCGTTTGATTTTTGAATTCTGTTTTACAAAGTTAGGTTTACCTATCGTTCTATATTCATGTCATCAAAGATGATTCCCTTTTATATTTATGTTTGATTTGTAAAATTATTTTAATTGTTCTGCTTCAAACATTTTTATTTATATTTTCTCAATACTGTTATTGTTGTTATTTAAGGCATTTAAGCCAAGTTTTTGCAATAACCTCTGAGGGTAAAGGCCCGGAACACTCTGTGGCAGTAGTCTGACTTCTAATTTATATGAAGAAGACACACACTCACTTGCCCAACCCCTTTTTACAGAGTTCCTTTTTTTCACACCTCACAGATAAAACAAATGGTAGAGAACCATTGCGTCCGAACTGAGAAGAACTAAGAAGCGTTACACTTAGGCCAGGTCGTCAGCTTTCTCAATATTTTGTTACTTCTATAAAATGTGCTATAATCGTTTGTAAATTTCGCTTTTATGATTTTTTAAACCTACGTTATGTATTATGCTAAGTAGCTTAATTTTGTTACTTTGTTGCTTGATAAGAAAATATATTTATTTATTTATTCCTAAATCATTAACAAAATGTAATTTTACTTATGTTTCAACTTTTAGTTTCAAACGTTTTGAAGGATTATGCAAAATTTAAATACATTGGCAGGCATTTATAGATAAATATAAGGAAAACTATATAACATACCATAAGGAAAAGAACATAAGAACATAAGGGAAGCGATAAAAAAACTTCTGTAAATACTAATATTATTGATACAAATGATACTCTGTTCAAAAAATCAATTTTTAAAAATCTAATTTTTTTGAAATATAAAAGGATAGGATTGCTTTAATTTTATTTATATAACTATTGTATTAATATGATTAATATCGTCATGAGAAAATATGATAATTAGGCTGACATTAATGGTCATGGCCTATCATTAATAGATAGATTTTAATAAATCTTTGCAGAAAATGGACGTGCAATTCAGCGTTGTTGTCTGCAATAAAATTTTATTTCGTCTGGGAACCTGGATATAATCCAAGAATTAGTACCCAAGAACTTGCTCATTTCATTGTCTCAGTTTTACTATTCATACCATAAACATCGATTCATAGTGGTATTATATGTACCACTACTATTATATGCTATAAAAGTTTGGAGTAGGAGCAAAGGTTTGGATCCTATGAAAATTAGTATATAGTATGTACATACATGTATACATATATTTTTTAATACTGGGATGAATATGGTTTCATAAACAGTGCTTATTAGTAAAATGTAACCTAAATCTATTAATACATGTATTCAAGGGTAATTTCAGGAGATGACATTGTTCCTTAAATAATATTAATCCCACATTACTTTTTCTCAAGTTATAATATTGATTGCCGATAATTTGAAAATATTTGTAAATTTATTTTATTGATTCATAAGCTATGAAGTTATTTCCTTATGAGTAAATCGCAACTTACACCTTCTTGTTTACAACCCACAGAAAAGAAAAAGTACTTTATCAGCCAATTTTGCAATAGAAACAGAAAACACTTGCATGTCATGATAAGACACACATTACCTCTCCAACTTCGCTAATAGTTTCAAACTTTCCAACTTCTTCTATGCCCTTTCAAACTAAAAACATTCCAAGCATCATTTTTCTTTTCTTATCCTGATTCTATAGCAGATAAGCAACAGTTTCACTTAAACTTCTTTCTCAAATGTCGCGACAACGGAAGGTGTAGCAAAGTTTCAGAGAGGAAAAAAAGCAGACTTCTCCTCTACAAGCACGGAACATGAGAAATGCTTTTTGGGAACTTAGAAAAGTTTCCCATACAAAAGAAGCTGTAGCAAATAATAAAAAAGAGGTAGTAGTAATACTCGTAACCAGTATTCCTGCCAAATCAATGTTGGGATTGATTATTTGGTAAAGTTGGCGAGAATATGTGGTAAGATAAAAAGAAGTGGACTTAGGACACGATTTTCTGATTGGCTAAAACAGATAAGGCCATTTTCGAGTGTTTTCTTTTTAATGGAACAGAACTAATTCTTTTAATTAAGTCTATTTGTTCTTGGTTTTGTTTCAAAATTAAAACTTTTTGTCTGAAATATTGCTTTCAAAATCCTTACTTTTTTACCTATTTTTATCAAAATTTTATTTAATTTTTTTTCAAGGGATGATATTTACAAATAAGCATGAAACTTTAAATTTCCGGTGCTGTGATATTTCTAAATTTTTTAATTGCCTCAAAAATATTTTTTAAAGTATTTTTTAAAAAATTAAACAAAGAACGAATGGTTTTATGTGATAATAATTTTTTTTTAAAAATAATACCAATAAAATACACAAGTGCCATGGCAAATTATTTTGGATTAATTCTTTCAAAATTCACACAAATAATTCACATTGTAAACTAATATTTTAAATATTTTTTTTTTTTCAATATACTGCATTACATTAAAAATGTTTTTTTAGAAATATAGGTGGAATTTTTTAAATAGATACTTGATATTGATAATCTCAGATATCAACTACATTTAGGAAAGAAGATAGTGAATTTAGGGTTAAAATGTGTTTATATGTCATTAGGTGAATTCGACATCAACTGACATATTTTATTTGCTCATCAAGTATCAGAAAGAAAAGCAAGAAACTTCATATAACTATCCCAAGTTTTGTTGTTGATAATCAGAGAAGGAAAAAAAAACACTTTATTATAAGTAAAATAAAATCACTTTAATTTTTATACTTTTTTAAAAAGTTGTTTGCATTTGAGTTAAAATTTAAAAATATTCCTTATATGAATGCAGATATAATACTAATCAGTGTATTAAAATAGTATACTTGTAATGTAATTGCAAACTTGGTTTCTCGCTATTATGTTATATCACTTAGGAATAATTTTGTTTACTTCAAGATACAATAGATTTTGCATGGGACTTTGTTTTTTTTGTTTTGAAATAGATAAGCTGATTCAATTTATAATAAGTGAGTGTTTTTGAATAATGTCTTTCATAATTTCATTAAGTAAAGAATATATATCAGACATACAATAACTGTGTCAAAACTGCCAAAGCTAAATTTAATCCATTTAGTTATCATTAAAGTAGAATAAAATAAATATTTACTTTCTTTTTATTAAATTAGTATTTATTGCATTTTTTTTCCCATCGCTCGTGTTCGACAATTAATAGTACTTTTATAAACATCTCAAGGTTTGAACAAAACCTCAGTACATTTTAAATTAAATATAATCAATTTAAACATTACAATACATTTAATAATAATAGATATTTAAACTGCTTATCTTTAATGAATCTGGAATTGTTTAATTTCTATATGTCTACGAATTAAAATAATTTTCCTGAATTACAAGGATTTCTCCTATATACCATATAACAATTTTTCGAAGCAGACGCATTAAAAGAAATTTCAAGATAAATTTAAGCATCATATTCGATGTATAAATATAGTTATGTTTATTGCTTGCATAATAATTTTTAATGGAGACCACTCCCATGTGATCATAGCACCATTGAAAACGTAAATAGTGTTTCAAATTATGTCGTTTTGTAACTACCTTTTTTATTCCTCTTGATAAGGAATAAAAAAGGGATAAGGCATGGATAAGGAACACATTCGTCCTTAAACTGAACAACTGATCTCAACAACTGAAGAAAATCGATCGAATGAATAACATTGAAAACAGTTTGAAACTCATGTCAACAATTTAATACATTGTTGGAAATCAAGGAAAAAAACTTTTTTTTTTAATTGCCCAAATTCAAGGGAATTTTGCACTGTTTTATAATAGTAAACTTAAAAAGACAGTGTTTTCAATTTCCAAAAAGAGTAAAATTTATTTTATGCTATATTGTTTTTAGAAACCAAAGTTAAATTATGCACACCTTTTGTTTAATCTTTGATTATTTTAATTAAAATATCAAAACAATTATTCAAATCGGCCGATTACCACCTTCAAAATTATATATGCCAAGTTTGCTAGCTGTAGTTCAATTGGTCTCAGCTATAGATCACTAACACATACACAAAAACATATTCATTTATCTTTATCATTAGTTCATACAATACTGAATATTGTATAATATCACATAATAGTTTATAATATTGTTCAGCATATTGTATTTTATGCTGATTTCAATGCTGATTTGAAATGATTGAAAGAAAATGAAGAGTTTGTACTGGTTGTTTAATTATATTTGTGCATTTGCAATAAAGCAATTTAAAAGAGACATTATGTTGAATCCAAAGAAAATGCTCTCAAATAAGTAAACTTTAGAATCGCTTTTATATTATGTATTGTTCCACTTGTGGTATCAGGGAGATATTGCTTCATCTCATTTTAAGCAATGGGCTTTATCTATATAGATACAGATTCAAATCCCAAGAAGATATCAATAGGTGGCTTCATAACTCAATTTCAATGAAAGAACCGACATTTGTTTTCTTCTCAAGATTCATTTGCTTGATATATCATTATTATAACAAGCAAGACAGTCTTTTATTTAAAAAGTACAGAATACATCGAAAAAATGTAGATATCTGTTGTCTGAATGTCTGATTTATAATTCTTGGCCGTAATCAATACATTTATATTTATTGTTTATTTAGATATTGCTTCATCTCATTCTAAACAATGGGCTTTATCTATATAGATACAGATTCCAACCCCACGAAGATATCAATAAGTGGCTTGATAACTTAATTGCAATGAAAGAATCAACAATTTTTTTCTTTGCAAGATTCATTTGCTTCACTAACAATAGACAAAAAAAAAATGCGATTTCCAGAGGAAATGTTTTGAGTAAACTGATACATCATTGTTATAACAAGCAAGATAATCTTTTATTTAAAAAGTACAGAAAACATAAAAAAATGTAGATATTTGTTGTCTGTATCATAATTATTGGCCGTAATCAATATATTTAGAGTAAATAACGGTGTGAGAACAGAAAGCAAGCGGATTCATTGGCATATGTTTGAATATAAGAAACAAAAAGAAGGCGATTCATAATAACCTAGTTGTCTCAGTTAGGATTAGTGATAATGATTAGAATTAAATTGAAATAAATTCATTTATTTTTATGAATTTTCTACTGTTTACATGAACAGTTATTTATGAAGTTGATACAATACAGACAAATGCTAAATGAGAGCAATAGCGAAGGCAAAATAATAATAATAATAATAATAATTTCTTTTTAAATTAAGCACATCTGTTTTTTCTCGCTATATTATTTATCATTTTGATCTCGGAAGACAACACTAATGAAATGCAAAATACAGCAGAAGAAACTCTTACGTTCGATGCTATTTTGCATGTAATATAACGTCTACAAATATGATATGCACATTATATTTACAGCCCCATGCATCTAGAATTAGAAATGGACTGAAATGATATCAAAAAGCTATCATGATTTGATGATTATCTAAATGTAGGAGAAATTTTGTACTTAACAGGTGTCTTAAACACTTCTGATACACGAGACTTTCTAAGTAAGTACTGCATATTATTTTGTTATATTAGATTGTTGGATATCGGAGCTTGTGTTGATTTCTTGTCAATGTTCAATCGAAAACTGTTATTGTTTTATAAATCTGTAACATACTTATTAAATAGTTCAAAATGTTAAATTGTACTTTTTGAACTATTTAATAAGTATAGTATTAATATATACTTATACTATAGCATAGTATAAGTATATTATTCGCATAGTACTCCTTATTCTGGAGTTATTTCTTGCATTGCTTTATGCAGTACAGTTATTCTAGTGTTATCATCATCTGTCCTTTAAATTAGTTTAAGTTTTACCATGGCAAATTCAGGCATCAGTTGCCATTTCAATGATATGCATGACTTTTATTCTATTTATTTGAGCTTATCAGTAAACAGTCTTGAAATTGGATATTGCAAATTTATATCTTATGGCGCGTTTTTCACCCAAGCAACCACAGTATTGCCATTTGTATGTTATGAAGCTATTTCACCATGGCAACTATGGGAGTCACGATTTTGTTCTCCTTACCGCTTCCGAACCCGCATCTGATAGGATATATTTTTCAAAATTTATTATTTTGCTTTTATCAGCACATCCATCGTATTTAGTTGTTCAATGTTCTGATAATACCCTTATAAAGTTGTTAGGAATATGGGGATGGTGTGTTTTACGTATATAATGTATGGCTGACGTATCCATCTTGACGAGAATTACTTTTTTCAGAACATAACCATGCATATACATAACTATTCACATGAAGACATATCGGATTTTCAGTTGATGCGTATCATATAACGAAATTAAATTATGATAAAGCATACTGGATTTCTAAGATTCGAAACAAGTTGAGTTGTATCTGACATTCAAATCAGATTTTGACCTGTAAGATGAATTGCCATGGCAAGAACTTTCTGATTATTCAGGTTATTTCATGGTTATTATATTTTTCATTATTCTTAAGCATTATAATACTGCACATTAATTAAATCATTTAAACAATTCAGTCCCTAATTCGTCTTAAGTATAATTAGCTTGGATAATTCTTTGAAATTTCGCGCTTCCTTGTATTCGGATTTATTATTCGAATTCTATTGTATTCCTTTTAAATTAATTTGTTTCAGAATAACAATTAAACAAAAGTGCAAGGATTCAATATCCAAAAAGAGATTATATGAAACTCAGATGACAAATATTTACTTTCTATTTACAAAACTGAATTCAATACAATTTGAGAATTTTTTTTCATTAATACGCCCAAACAATAAATCATCATCGTTGTTGTTATACTCTAATACAAGAATTAATGTGCAGTGCATTTACATAAAAGATAAATAAAGCATTTAGAATTGACTGAAAAAAATTTTGTATAAAAAAAGATACGATAGCTGTATAAGATGGTTTGTATCTGGAATATCCCTTTATTTATTGTTAAATGAAAACAAAATAAAATAGCAAAATTCAATACCTGATAAAAATTAGCTTGCATCTAATGTGTAATCAAAATATTTACCTTCAAGAGAATCAGGCTTATATTCAGCAAATATAAGTTTCATTAATAATGACGTTCCTTTATATTACAGATAAACAGTTTATTTTAATATCGTTATTTTGGCTTCTATTCATGTTTCATTAATTTTAATTATGTTAATATTATTTTTATAATTTTTTTTCTTAGTATTAATTTTTTAAAAGCGTAGGATTTTAATGTCACAATGTGCTATAATAATAAAATATTCACTGCTATTAATTAATATTTAAGTTAAATAGTTTTTGCCAGTAATAAAAACGAATATATTACTTAAAAAATAGAAAAAAAAGCACATTTTTTGTTTATTGGGGTTTTGTTAAAAGATCTATTTATATGGTTATCGAATATTTTAAATGAATTGTTTAAATTAAAATGTTTGCATCAAATTCATTATGTGTAAGCAATTTAACGAATAATGTCTTAAAAAAGAGAAATTCGCAGCATTCAAGTCAAAAATAACTTTAAGGTAATATATTATCAATTCATTAATGGGAATGAAAAAGTCTTTTAAATTTAAAGTTGTAATAAAAAATTATATCTCATTCTGAATTACCTAGTTAACTTTTTTCCATAAATAAAATTGTTAGGAAAACTGTTTAAAATAATAAGGAAACACTTGAACTTGTCTTCTGGTCCAAACTCTATACGAATTTTGCCAATTATTATTATTCCGTTTGAAAACTAGTTCCTAGATTCCTCATTCAAAGTCACTTATTACCCTTGGACATAAGAATATTACAGACATATTATTTCACTATATGATTTCTAAGAAACCACGATAGATTCTTTCAAATTCAAGATTTTCAACGATTTCTTCCATTCTTATTTTATGAGATAAATTATGCCCCCTGTCGGATGCGTTATAAGCGTTCTTCTTCCTACCCCCAACCTTTAATTTTGTTGATTAACAAACATTAGCATGAGTTTAGTAATATTAACTTCCTCTTTTTAATGCAACACTGGGATTATTTTGGGAATCACCGCTAATTTTGTGCCGTGGTCTGACAACAAGGATGGCATCTGAGCTGACGCCCTATCTCTAAATTTCCACACCATACCAGCAGGAGGACTTTTGGCATAGACAGATTTAAAGTGCACCAGAACAGCGCATACGATGTTTCTTTGGCGGAATCGGATCTCTAACTTGAAGCATTTCTGTTGCGAAGCTGAGATCTTGCCACCAAGTCACTATGGTCGGCATTAACAAGAAACGTGGGATAGACTTTTACCTCTGTCATTCGCAAATTGAATTTATCGCTTAGTGTGCATAGTTCATAATTTAAAATGCTAACTGTGTGCTGTGAAATTATAACTTTAAATACTATTTGCATTAAATGTGATAAGATACAATTCATAAAATTTGGTGACATCTCTGAATTCGGTGGTTGACTCGGAGCCTGTGAATTTATTTGAAATATATTAAAATCAAATTTCTGAACTTTTTCTCTATTGCCACTCATAAGTCAAATAAATTTTTGATATATGTTTTCTCATCAAAATGTCTAAGAAGGCATTTAATGAATAGAATTAGGAATAGGCTCAATATGAACTGCATAAAATGCAAAATTATATGGGTTTTTATTTATTATAATCTTTCTGATATATTTCTCATTATTGTTTATGCCTTTTTCAAAAAATATGCATGGTTTTATAGATAAGTAAAGGATTTCATTGTAGATAAGTGAGTGTGTATTATTCAGAAAAAATCCACGAAATAGTAAAAATACATCCAATATATATATGAAAAAAACAGAAATAAAAAGTCAATCGGGAAATGAAATAGAGGTCAATACTATAAAGAGGGAGGTGACTCTGGAGTAAATGCACAGCCTTCCATAGCATCTTGACATGTCACAAGAATAATGCTTCTGAATAACCCCTAATGATGGATCCCTAAGCGAGACAGTTTTACATTTTCAGAATTTTCATTTTTGTTGTCAATGTGTTGTTCCCATTCCCTTCTTTGACAACATTTAGTTCAGTACTATTCCTTAATGGCCATTTTAAAGTGGAAATTTAATTGGTCATCTGTATTATAAAACTTATTCAAAGTATTATGAAAGACTTAAAAAGTTAGTATGATAAAAAGTCCTCATGGTATATTTTGAGCTTTGGGGACATTACATTCACTGTCTACTACTTCATATTATATTGTATTCCGAATTATTCTGTTTCATGCAATATTATATTACTTGATATTTTAATAATATTAATATATATTTCAGAAATTTTTATAACTAAAATTTCACATCGTTTTTAGGAGCCTTATAGAAAAATGTTTAACGAAATTCGTCTTATTCTCCATTGTTGAGTTTAATTCTTTCCCATTTGAATTATTACATAAGCATATATCATCCATCTTCAGATGCTCTAATTCAAACCGTACTAACACTGTGCTTTTCACATAAAAATCAAACGCTTGTAATCAGAAACCACAAATTAAGTGCTTCAAAATGAAAAAAAAAAAAGGATACAGCGTTTTGAGTTTCAAGAGCTCATTTCATAACCAAAACTTTTTAAAATTTATTATTTCGATCTTAAACCTTACAATTAAAGATCAAAGTGATTGCTAGCAATTATGTAAGGTTTTTATTTCCTTCAAGGATAACATGAAATGATTTTTGAAAATATGAGATTTAAATTGTCGTTTTCTTATCAGAAAAGGCCATTTGATACTGATCATTTCTAAATTACTTACTTATCGATTATCAAATCGAAATAAAAATTTTCGCAGTTATAGAATTAGGTTATAAACTAGTCCTTGTAGCTTCAAAATTCCGAAAAATCGATTGAAATTACGAGAAAAAAAATTCTATAGAAATCAAATTTGTTAGTAAAAAGCTAATTTTAAGAAGGTGTAAAAATATTTTTCGTGCCGTAACATGTATGTTCTAAATTTATGGTATGGAAAAAATAAAACAGTTTTATAACCCCACCCCTTTTACTCTAAAATGCCTTAGACTATTTAAAAAAAAATTCTTTTCATCCTTTTACGGACTGTGTGCCATTTTTTAAACATTATGTGCAGGACTTTAGAAACGTGCATGGTTTGAACAATTAAATGAATGTTCTATTTTATTCATGTAGATTATCCATAAATCTTTTGGTAAGATTTGCATGTTATTTATATTCCAAATGTAGAGATAAATTCGGGATTATTTTTTTTGAAATTTTTTATTCATAAGAAAATTGATTATATTAAATTGAAATTTAAAATCTGTCAGTTTATAGAATACTTAACCATTTTTTAACAAATTATGAAAAGATTAACATCTCAATATTGTAACCATTATACACAATACTAAATATAAGTTTAAAATATTTTCGTTTAGTTGCAATTCAGAATAAGATTTCTTGATCAAATAAATAAGCTTATTTTTTTGATTTTATGATAATAAATACATTTGTTCTGTTTAACTTTTATTTTTCTTTAAATGTTTTGAGTAAAAGAATTTTAATGTTACTATTTTATATTTTCTAGATTGTGTTATTTTTATAATCCATGCCGAATTAAATAGCTGAATTATTTCCTTTGCGTATTTTAAGCAGACAATTTTTTTATATCAAATATTAGGATTTTGCGTACAATGATACTCTGGTCGAGGGAAAAGAATATATTGTAAGAATATTTCTCAAATTCCTTAATTTGTTTGAAAATGTTTTTTTAGGCCAAGTTTCCAGATATTACTACTAATGCATGAGTAGGAAAATAGTTCTTTTGTGTTTCTTATGTGGCCGGATTTTAAAAACTTTGAAAATAAAAGAATTTTTTGAAAAATTATTCCAATGGTGTTTTTGTGTAAGCCTTCTCCAGTACCTACTAGATATAGAGATTCTTTAAAAATATTTCTATGCCTGTTTCTTCATTTCGGAAAAATAACTTCTTTTTTTGTCTTGAGAGGTTTATTGATTGAAATGGTGATCGGCAATCGTGTAGTTCTTCTTGGGTCGAAATGTCAAATTATTTATTCCGTAAATATTATTGTAATATAACTGAAACCTTCAAAATTTCAATAAAATGCAGCCTTCAACAGTATTTTCTTCAAATACCAGAAATTAAACAGTATTTATTTCATTTCCTTCCGAAATTAAATATCGAGATAAGTTAATATAGAATATTTTAGGAAAAATATCAAAATAAAATAACTGAAAAAAATTCATTTTTTTAAAACCAATTTATGCTTGATTTTAAAAAATCCTCCAATATTGCTTGCTTCTAAAATAACAAAAAACGTTATTAGAAATATTTTACAGTCATTTCTATGTTTTTATCCACTCAAAATTATCATATACGCTTTGATATATTTTTAATTACACATTATACGCAATTTCGTATCAGAAGGTATATTTCATCTTATAAAGAAACAGTTATAGAGGTTGATTTTATATATTTGATTTTCCATTAAAATTCAATTATCCTTTATTTAATACATGTATATACGTCATTACGTACTGTTAAAAATCGACTAATGACTTATTCAGTATTATTTTCACCTTGTAATTTAATCTACGATTTTCTTGCCTTCCATGTTTAACTTTTGCTAAATTATTGCTCATTTGGATTATACTAATATTGCATAGCATATATTAACAATTTGCTTCGTTTTAAAAACTATAGAACTGTTTTACCATTATTATATCCAAACAATTATTTAAAAACGGCTTGAAGGTCCAAAAAGGTAAGATTAATTTGATGTTAATACAGTGTTACGATTTATTTCTGTTTAAGAAATATTCCTTTTTAGAGGAAGTTACGTAAGTTATTTGTCATTAACAATGATTTAAAATTGACGTCTCAATAAAATTGTGACATTAATGTAAAAATAGTAATACAATCAAAATAATGTCTTTTGACCACCATTATCTTGAAAAAAATGAATATTACAATGATTTTTAATATTCTCTTTTTTCATACAATTTAAATTTTGCAAAAATATTTATTTTGCCTAAATAATGGATATTTTATAAAATTTAAATTGCTTAAAATTTGTAAAAATCATGGGAATCATGTATTGACTTTCAGAAATTTTTCCTCGTGTGCATAGATATGAATAAAAATGCAAATGCATAAATATGACATGGTTGAACAATATAAAGAAATCTATATTAACTTTTGGAGGTGTTACTATTTTGCTTAATCCTTGAAGGAATGGTAATTGCACATTTAGTACTCCCTCCATCTTGACGTATATACGGGAAAATCTGAATAACGGGACCTCCGGTACAGTATGGACTTGAACTAAGGCTGTGTCCCTGGAGCCATAACCGGTCATGATGCAGCTCTTCCCATTGGAAGCACATCTAGGATTTCGTAGGGATTAGTCGACCCCAAACCATTTTTTTAAATTCATCTTGGTGTCAAGAACTCCCACTATGTCGGAAACTTCACCAACCCATATCTGAGTTAGATTAAGCAATATCAAGTATGAAATTATTGCTTTTAAAATCAATTATCTTCAAAAAGTAACTAAAAAATACATTTAGTTATGCAATAAAATAAATAAATTAGAATTCTAAGCAAATATTCTAAGGGTTTAGGAAAGAGTAAAATAATTGCAATGCAATTTCACAGAATCTCTCCAAATAGACGAATAAAAGTAAATTTAATGGAATTTGTAAAAATTATCAATAAGTTAAATAAACCTGCTTTTTTTCATATAGATACGGCATGCTGCTAATGAATTACAACATGAGTAAATCCATATTTGTCTATTATTATTAGATTTTTTATATCAAAACATTTAAAATAAATTATGAAATGTCAGCTAAATTCAGCTAAATTAAACATAGTTTATTTGGTAAATTCTGGTAAAAGTTACTTAATGTTTAGGAAGATGTGCCAAAAATGTGAAATTATAATTTTTAAGAAACTGGTCATATGGAAAAATCAGTTGTATTTTCTAAGAAACAAAGATTAGAGTCAGTGCTTAAGTCTTTGATGATATTTTCTGGAAGTTGAACTGAATGTCTCATTTGAATTAGTGGCAAGATTTTTTTTTTCCATTTGTACGTTATATCAAATGATTAATAGGAGCTAAGAAGTTGTTTGATATAGCTTAGGTGTTATCAAGGCTGCTATTCGGAAGTTAAAAGAGACGACAGAAAAAAAAACTCGTACCGAAAAAATACAATTGTATATATCAGGGGAAAGAGTTAGAAAGTGATCTATCTCAAAGAAATGCTCCCCCTTTCCGAGCGAAATGAAAAGTTGTCTGGTCCAAAGCAAGAATCAAAACAAATACAAAATCCAAAAAAAGGTCGCTTTAATGCGAAGGAATCTGGAACGAAAAAACGTACCGAATGTTACATAAAGTAGCTTTTCAGTAAAAGCACTACTATTTTTCTATCAGTCTTTGCTTCCAAACGGAGAAAAAGTGCAGTATGACCGGGAGGCGATAAGATATATAGCGACTTATAGCGATTTAGAGAAAAAGGAGAAAACAGTTGTTGTTTTGTTGTTTCTACTGCAAAAGAGGGTCTACTAGAGCAAAAATGCAAGGATAAGAAAGTAAATGATGTTTTCTTAGCCCTCCTCCCCTCTTATGTATATATGCCTTTAGTGGGCCCTTTTGAAGTAAGTTTTATCACAGTCTAGAATGCATTTCCTACTAACACGACTTAGTATACAATTTTACTTTTTCCCACTCCATTTCTTTTCCCTCAGCTACAAGTTGAAGTACTTTATTTTCTTGGACAAATGTTTTTAAAAAATCTTTTTGTCCCTTGAACAGAATTAAACTACTTTCATTTTGCTGAGGGACGTTTATCACAACGTATTTCAGACTTTCCAATCTCATTATAACTATGCAATAGCGGCTTTCTAATATGAATGTAATCCTATGTATATATCCCTTTAGTGGGCGCTTTTGAAGTAAATTTTATTATTGTACAGAATGTATTTCCTACCAACATGAATTAGTATACGATAATGCTGTGCCCAATTTTTTTCGTTTAATTAAACTACGAGTTGAAGTACTTTTTATATTGGACAAATGATAAATATCTGTTGGTTCCAAGAGAAAAATTAAACGAATTCCATCTTGGTGAATGACGTGTATCACAATTGTAATTCTGACTTCCATAGTTCGTTATTTAAAGAATTACCCACACAATAATGTGTTTCTAATTTGAATGTAATAAATTAGTTTTATTTTTGATGATATATACATTCGTTCTTTTGAAATATTTGAAAAAGGCAGACGAACGCATGGAACGCAATACATTTTGTCCTACAAATCGGATTATATAGATCCAAGCTTATTCTAAATATTTTAATTGGAAATTTTAATTATTATTTTTTAATTAATGAAAAAATATATAAATTCCCTAGAATTCAATTTAACCTGTAACTGGATGCAGATTTTCTCATGTGGTCAGATATATGGAGAGAGATTGACAACATAGTTATTTATTTTCCTTTGTCGCTTGTAAACTGCGTTTGAATTTATTTTGGAAACATACTACATTCTGAAAATCATGTACTTGCCAAAAGTATTAAAAATATTAAAATTTTAATGTTAATTTAATATAATTAATATTGATTTCATATAATATTAAATATTGGAAAGATTTCATAAGAAAAAATGTATTGAATACTTATCTCGTTTTTAAGTTATGGAATTGCATTAATTTTATTTAATGTTAGAATTTAACAAACAAAAATGAAGAAAACAATATTTTTAAGAAATATTTTAAGAATATTTTCTTATTTTTTTACATCATTCAAACTAAAAGCTATTTCAGAGACATGGTGTCAGTGGCTACATCTAAAAAAACAAAGATTTAGAAAAATAATAGCTAATTAACGCGCATGTGTTCATATTTAGACATTTAGCCCTATCTTGCTGAAAGAATAACTAGATGGTTCTGCGATGAATGCATTTAAGGACAAATTACCATTTTATAATCTGGCTAATGAAAACGCTGTGTCAGTTTAACTACAATTTGGCTCCTCCAAGTAATTTTTGCCAACATATTGTTGAAAGAACAAGTAGAAAGTACTGAGGAGAAAATTGTATTCAAAAACAAAATGTCATATGATAATTAGATCTTATTAACAATGTTGTGTCATTTTAAGTCCCATCTCCAGTTACAGCTTAAAAGCCAAGTTATTCGTATTCACAGCATTATATAGAGCAGAGAAAAATACTATTAATGAGAGCTCAGGGTCTTGTGGAACTAAGAATAAATTTTTAAATAATGGGACAGAAATGTTTCATACATGAGCAAAACGCTTACTTAACATTCCGGACCATAAATTACAATTGATGTTGAATAATGAAGTAAGTGAAGATGGAATTCACTTTCGAATTTAAAGTAATGTAGATTCCTAATAGATGTAAAGAATTCCTAGCAATATTGAAATACAAATTAAACTAATAAACATAAATAAGATATTCCAAAGTAAAAAAAAAGTTATTTACTATAAATATCTTACAAATTTCTCATCTCTAAGTTTAATGCGAATTAACAATCATTTTTTTGCCTTTCCTTAATGTTTTAACTGTGAATTTCGAATCTAATCGCGTAATTTACGTACATATGACAACCCATTAATCATTTAACGAAGTTCTTGTTTATGCATGAAAATAGTTCTTGCTTTCCATAGTAAATATATGTTTATGAATTAACATCGACTGTATTTTTAGATATAAATTTGAACTTAGATAGGTTGTTTAGCTTTTCCTACTAATTTCCATGGAGTTCTTTTTGCAAAAGTGATGCAGTTTCATTTTTCTGTTTTCTTATTAATGTTCTCATAAAATATATGTCAATAATAGATTTATACCTATTGAAACTCGTGAATTAATTTCCAATAGCTTCTATTTTACATATTTAAATTTTTTTATGCCGATAGATTCCAGTTGTGACATTTTTATTGTGTTCCGACTTGTAAAGTGAATCATGTTTCGCAAATTTAAACTTCAAAATTTCCAAATTCACTATTTAGAATAATATTTAGAAATACAAAAACGTATTGGTCATTTTCCATGTTTTTCTTGCGTACATTTGCGAAAAATTGGCAATTATGATGGACATAGTGTAAAAAAGCGTTTACGACTTTGAGTTTTGGTAACAAACGCAATAAAAATGTATCCATTAAATTTGCATGAGTTTCATGATGAATTCATGCTAGAGTAATATATATATATAATATGGTTTCATTTTGCTATTTTAAAACATTTAAGTAGAAGAAAAGATCAAACTATAATGAATTTATTTTTATATAATAAATATTATTCTTTGTTTATCAAACTATATTTGAACTATGTTTTAAATATTCATATAATGTCAATTGTTTGTTTAGCCATTCCTTTTTACTAAGAATAAATTTTACAGTTAAGAATAAATAAATAAAAATAATAAATAAATTTTTTGCATATATATATATATAATATAAAATATAGACAAACAGAATGTAATAACATATGGAGACACACTTCCACCTAAGATACTATAGAAAAGTGAAAAAATACAGAAATAATATCTAGTATCTTACTTTCTTTTTTGCCATGAACGGAAGCACATCAGTGATATTTAAAATAATGCGTTTCTTTCCTTTAAAATAGTATGACTATGTTCCTCCTAAAACACCACAATAAGAAAATTTATATTCTGAAATAAAATGCATTCAGAGAGTATAAATATTTAATGAATATATATTCACAATAATTGAAGAATGATAAAGAAAGTTTAATTACGGACAGAGTGGCATACAATGTCTCTTATTCATGAACAAGCGGAGAAAGAAGAAAAGTCAAAGGAAGAAAGAATCAGAAAAACATTTACTATGCAAAGTTATGATATCCCCTTTTGTGGGATTATAGATTAAAAGAATACACATGCAGGCAAAAATTTCTGACAGCTTAAAGATACAAACTTTAAACGATAGTCCTAAATAAAATAAATACTTGTTAATGAAAGATATTAATTTAAATAATATTAAAAGCCTTATAATATATATCCTATTTCAAATTTTAGTTTAGTATTTTGATGGAAAATAAAACAGAAGAAATAGAATTATTATCGGTTTTGTCATTTAATTTTTCAGAACATTTAAACAAAATTCTTTTCATAAACATTTTTTTTGTTGGTATAAAAAAAATTCCTTCCATTTATTTTTTTATGAAACTTAATAACTTCAGGCAAAATAAGCATATGGAATTTTTTGAAAATTGAAATGATTTAAGCTTTGTTTAAATATTTTATATCAATACAATTTTTTATCGATGCAAACAAATTAGAATAATTTCTGTCGGAATTAATTAGTCCGCCATTTCATTTGAATAAATTTGATTTTGGTTAGTTGTTAATTAACGCTACTTGATGAGACAGTGTATTGAAAGTTTTTGCACTTGTGGATTCTCGAATACAGTACAGAATTTTAAGAGCATCCATTAAATAATTTAGCTGAACAAATTATTTAACATATTCACTCTACGCTTCACAGAGTTTCAGAAAATTGCTGATTTTAAATTTTCTTAAAAATAATTGATTTTTATAGAAAATAATTCAATTTAAAATGGTTTTTACTTAATGTTGTTATAAGAAAAGCATTTTGAAAATCATGCTTATTAAATGTTTGTAATTAACAACAAAATATGAAATAAATGAAGAATAATTTTACCACTACTAAATATGATTCCCTGATATTAATAATAAAAATCAGAAAATAATTCATGCTAAAATGTTCTCATAGTATTTATTTAGAGTTTTCATACTTTGATAAAAACAGGATTTAGAAAGATGTACTAATTAAATTTACGTTATTACTAACTTATCCAGTGCTCATAATATTAAGGAAATTTTTCTTTGATTACGATACCCTAATATTAACAAAAAAGAATTATAAATTAGCAAATAAAATAATTCAAATTAATAAAAAAATTAAAAGGAAATAAAATATATTTTCACCAAACTTATTACATAAAAATAAAATCATCCACAGCCTGTAATATAAATCAGAAAGGCCAATTTCACCCTAACTGATCCAGATTTTCTAAAAGTTTCCCATCCCTTGGAAATAAATAAGTAGGCTACTAAAAAAAGACCAGGACGCCGCTGACAGAAAGCCGCGTCTTGCAGCCATTTCTTATCTTCGTAACACAGAGTCTCCGTGGAGAAGGCGACAGACTAGGGTACATCTGAGTTTCCTCAGGTAAAAATGGGCCTGCTCATCCTTGATAGCCGCTGCGCCGGCTTTGGACCGCATTACATCAGAAAGATGAACGTATTTATGCTCTGTCATGAACTGGAGTCCCCTTTTTTTCTTGGAAGCTGGGTTTCTTGGTCTCTGAACGATTAGTGCGAAAGAGTGACTGTTTAGGATAAGGCGTGGTATGAAAGAAGACAAAATAATAATGTCTAGTGTTTGTAAATATATCTATGAATTATTTTTGCTGAATTGGTAATATTCCGATAGTATATATGTTTCGTATTTGATTTGATGATACAGTAATTTAAAACATTAATTATTGACGGGTATGCCTAGTTATTAGTTGAAATCAATTGGATAAATTTGCTATAAAAATTATATTTGATATTGAATAATGCTTGTCATTTACTATCAACTATAAAGCAATTAATGTCCAGGGCTATATTTTTAAGAAAGTTGTAATTACATTCATCCCTGAACTGAAGTCCTTCGTTGATTTCCTTTTAGCCTCGTTTATTCGCAAATATTCACAATTTTCAGCTACCCCCACTATATTTATTACCCTTAGTTTGGAGTCAAAGTTTCGTAGTTTTGATTTTGATTTTTTGATTTATTGTTTTTAATCGAAGAGATTAAGGTGAAAAGGAAATCTCAGATATTTGTAGCATAAATAGGATTTAAATTCCTATTTGCTTTATTTCTATGAATAATAAGTAACTTTCGTTTATGATATATTTTGTATCTTCATTCATTCATTACATTATTTGATTTTTGATTTAAAAAAATTGTTTATTTTTTGATAAATAATGCTCCATTTTACAAGTGGGAAAAGAACGTTATCAAGTAAAAAAGTATGGAAAACGAGTGATATTTTATTCACCACTGTTAAATTTATTTTTTATGTCTTTCTATGTGAATAAATACCACTATAGATATTGAAATGTGTCGACCTTTTTTTTCGCTTTTAAATGTTTGAGTCGATGATGTCATTTTGATTACTGCTTCTGGGAATGTGAGACTTCGGTTGAATTATATTATTCCATATCTGATTCCTGAAGCTAATAATAAAAGGATGCGACTAATTAAAAAGACAATGAATACTAGTAAATTAACCTGAGGTTTCTTTTACATGTTCAAACATGGTTTAAGATGTCATTGAAAATATTTACATAGGACCAAAACCGAACTCAACTTAAACATTCTGTAACTCAATCTGTTATCATGAGACTAAAAACTGGATTCGTTTTTTTTCAGCAAATTAAACTAAGAATATTGTAAGATTATTTTTAAATGAAGACATGAAAAAGATGATTTACCCTTACACAAATTCATTCAAAATCAATACAAATGCAATCACAAATTACTTTATAATTGAATGTGACTTAAAGAAAAATCGATCAATTTTTTCATTCAATTAAGAATGTTATGAAGACAAATTAATATTACTTCATTCTCTCCTTGCCTACTAAAATTGAAAAAAAAATTGATGGACTATTAAACATGAAATGTTATATAAGAAAAATATTTGAGGTCTAATAATGCATAATCACGAAAAATCATATAATGAAATTAAAAATAAATTCATTTTCCAAGATATTTATAAATTATATTTTTAGAATTTAAACTAATAAATTTTTTGATGATTACTAATGATTGAATTAATATCCTTTTGCTTATAATTTCCATAAATATATAGTGTTCATGTTTATTCATTTCTTTCTGTTTGTTCAAATATATAATCAAGAAAATAAGTAAAAATATGATGAAATACACAAAAGCAGTTAAATCGTTTCCTTTATTGTTCAAATTGATGAAAACATATTGCAGCTGGTATTTATTGAATTTTAGTGTAAAGGGAAATGCCTTGAATAATAATTACGCACAGAAAAAAAATATGCTATGTTATATTTGAATCCATTTCTAAATTGTGGTATTTTTTAAATACAATTTGTTTCATGACTTAAAGGCTCTGTTGCCATTTATTTGAAAGCATACTGCAATTATTTCAGTTTGGTAAGACATATTACTGAATTGTTGGTTCATGTCTTTCTTTAAATAAATATAAAAATTAATAATTTTCTCTTTGGTATGCCTTATTCTAAATACCAGGAGTTTAATTCCTGGTATACGATTATATTCAAGAATCTGAAAATTAAACATGCATTTTGGGCATCATTTGATCCCCAATGATTGAAACGAATGATTGACACAAAACTACAATCTTCATCAGAAGATAATATATCAAATTTCCTTTATTTAAGTCACAGTATTTCTGATTTATCACTTTTAAATGCAAGGAAACGAATAAATGGTCAACATCTTGGCGAGTTTTGTTAGAAATTTAATGCATACTTATATTTCTGATGCTATGTATGACGCAAATTTTATCTGTCTTGTTCAAAATGCTTTATAGTTATCATATTTTCTTGTAAGAGGACAGCCGGATAAACAGATACAATTATGTCCAACAGATTTCGTTCAAAATGGATAAAAATGTATGTGCCGAAATTGATGTATGTACTGAATTTCCTCCATCTGGCTAAAAAAGCAATGTTTTATAATGATCGTGTTCATAGACAAATATATATGGTTCAATATATATAAGTTTCGGTAACAGGTTATAGGTCTAAAACGTAGTTAATCATTGAAATATTGGATTAAAAGTTTTTGAAGATCGCAACTTTTTTTCTTTAAATGTTTTTATATGCAAAGGGCAGGAAATAATAATGATATAAAAGTACTTAACATGTTTGTTCGTATATACTTTACGTTAACAGAAGAATTCAAAATATGATCATTCTGATCCACGTCAATCTGTATGAAATATGGCAGCTAAGCGTCATCAAGTAATTCTCCTTTTTACTCCCAAACATTCTAAAAAAATCCATAATAATAGAATAAGAAATTGGCATATCTTTTATGCATTATCTTCTTCAATGTTATTTATATATTTTGGTTAAAAGAACCTATTTGTTTTGGCTTTTATTATAGTAAAAAAAAAGATTACAGAAGTAAAACACTTTACCACACTCCCGAGGGGTGGTGGCACTTTTATAAATTCTATGGAACATTTTACTTCAGAAGTTCTTACTGCCTCCTTATTCTCTTATCGTAAGAAACAACCATTTTCTCTCCTTTTTATTTTTTTCTTCTTTACATTGCCTTCCTTCTCCAAGATTTTTTTCTTTCTCTTTATCCTTCTATTTTCCTTCTGTTAAAAAGCCCCTTCAAAGATCTGAAACAGATAGGATTAGTTCGTTTTAAAACCATTACAGTTAAAAGGTTGGAAGTTAAGCTCTTTAGGTGCAAGAAGATAAAAAAAAGATAGAAGTTGGAAACTAAAATATCATCAGCAAATCTTCCTTATAGTCTGGTAACTTGCCCTTCTCTTGGAAAAGTTCGATTTGTTTTACTTGCCAAGATAGAAAAATGCCAAAACTTTTAAACATCAAAGATGAAATAATATCGATAGAAGTTTTTTCATATATGGTTATAATAATTGTTTGGAAATCTCGTATTTTAATGATAAAATAGAAAAGGAGTATTTTAGACCCTATTAGACAGAAGTAAAATCCTTTAAGCAATTTAGTAAAAATTATTGGAAGAGATGACCATTCAGATGCATTATTGCTGTTTCTGAAATTTATTTTGTTCAACAATATTTATTTTAAACATTATAAGTTTTATTATTACATTGGGACTTTAATACACTTATTAATATATGGGAAAATGCACTTCAATTCCTTTCTGTCGCTTTAAAAACCCATTTACGAGGATTGATACAAAAAAAAGTTCACAAGCAGCAATACTTAGAAAGTAGAAATTGCTGATGCAAATATTGTTATACAGAGTAAAGGCAGATCACTCTAACTGTCTAAATCGATCGTTCGAGCAGATAGTGTTAGAGCCGAGGCCTGAAACAGAAGTGAGTGGCCTGATACGATTTCTTTGGGCCAAGAATGTATCCTGGCAGGACATTTCACAGACAAATCGGTGAAATGTACTGGAGGCGAAGAAATGGGTAGACAACAGTTGACGAAATGGTGTCGTTCTTTTTAAATGAGTAGAGAGATTGCCGGAAACGTTTAGCTGTTGGGTCTGGAGATACCCCCCCCATTCAAACTCCCAGTGATTATTTCCTTTTCCAGGCATTGAAGAAATACTAATCCGGAACAAGACTCATACAAGACATTGATGTTCAAAAAGATGCTAAGAACTGGCTCAAGAGCCAAGGACCTGATTATTACCAAGACGGATTAAGCAAATTGGTCCAATGGTGTGGTAAATGACTCGATAGGTTTGGCGTTCACGTAGAGAAGCGACCACCACATATGTCTGTTAATTACATTTGTATCGATTTTCTGTCATTAATACGGCAGTTTTCTTTTGCTTGTAAACTTTTTTGGATCAACCCTCATAAATTGTGAACCTTCAACTTTAATAGCATTTACTAATTTGTTAATGAATTTAATGAAAATTGAATGCATTCGTGTGATACATAAATTGTATACATTTGGCTCGACACCAATTATTTGAGATTCCTTTGTAAAATCCATATGCGTATTAAAGAAACTTATTGCAAATATTAAACTTGTTTTAATAATAAACTTCTACAATATTCACTAGTGAAATAATTATGGTAATAATCGTAAACGGTTTCACACTTGATTGGTTATCTGTCTCTACCACTAATAAAGATGTATGTTGTAGGGGTTTTAGTTCTACGGGCTTGATAATTTGAGCTATAACTTACAGATTTAGAAGATATATACATCGAAGAACAAAAATGTGCATCATGTAAAGATTTAAAAATCTTTAATTATATTGTGAATTAACTAAAAATTAAATTATATGTTGTCATTTTTCGCAATAACTTCGAATAATATAACTGCCTGGAAAATAATTTTACGCAATTTCAAATATTAAAAATCTACCTGTCTATGAAACCAATTTAATAGTCATGAAATTTTTTCTTTGATTTTTAAAAATATTTTACCCGAAAATTCGCAAAATAATGCATTTTTGTCCAGCATTTGAATCATTCTCATTGTCTTATTATACATTCATAGAATGGCTTTCATCGGCAATTGAAGGATACAGAAAAAATATTGTTTGATTTCAAGGTAATAGTTTATAAGAATAAAAATGCAATGTTACAATATTCCGAGATTTAGAAAATATCTGAACCATATATTTATGTATTTAACAACTCTATGGTATTATGGGATTGCATATATTATAAAAATTCATATATGAGATAAACATATCTAAAGTAAGGCAATTAAAATTATACAGAGTTAATGTGAAAAGTATGGTCTCATCATGGATACGAAGTTATATTTAAATTACTTATCAGGAATCAAATATAACTAATATTCTCTGTAAACCTGCTGATCCCTTGAGATAGTAAAAGTGCGTTTGTTTGTGTGCATTTTGTTTGTTAAAGGCAGCTTAAAGAGAGTTTTGTTAATTTATAATAACTAGAAATTAAACTGCTATTCAATTTCTTAATTAATTACCTCACCAGATGAAAATATTCTTTTTTTAAATCAAATGCAGGTCACTTCTGGTGATCAGTTATTTAGGTAGGCGTTTCGTAGTATTTAATTTATTGCAAATAATTTATCTAATTTTTAATTTATCTATTCAATTATATAGTTAGCAAATTGATTTGCAGAAGCCAACACACACGCACACATTATTATTATTATTAGAGATATAAATGAAATAATCATCAACGAAATCGTTTAGCTCTTACAAACTATTCGTTTATAGCTTGAGCTTTCTGAATGACCCAAACATGAAAAGTTTGAAAGATTGTTTGAATTATTCTTGCTCAAAAATCTTCATTTTCTTATTTTTCTTTAAAAATATAACAGTTGTATTTAATATAAATTAAAATTTTATTTAATAAACAAGCTGATTTTCCACAGAGCTGAGTTTAGAATGAAGAAATTCGAAAGCATGTATAAAGAAGAAAAAAATCTTCCGCTATCGAATATTTTTCGAAAGAGCACATGACAAATCGCGCCAAGGTTTGGTGATTCTGGCCTTTAGGGTGAGTCCTTGTAGCTGCGAGTCGGGTCTAAATTTATCGACTCAATTTCCGAATCAGTTAATAAATTACGACCGTTAGAAATTTTTTAGTAAGCACATAACCGAGTCGATTTATGTTGCAACATAAACCTGAAGGTTTTTATCTTACCTTTAAAGTCTTTTTACTTTTTACCAAGTCTACCGATAATATTTCTCTTCATACTTATTCCACGAAAGCATCTATGCGTTTAAACATTGTATTTTGCCATGGAAAATAGTATTACTTTTGATGTGCATGTAGGTTGTGGAAAATACAATGATTACTTTAAAAAAATATTTTTTTTTATAATTTTTTAACAAATAATATTCTATATCTATTCTTGAAAATATTTCACTTCTTGAATTGCAGTTCTGATAAGACTGATATCTTCACAATATGTTTATTTTTTCTAACAATATTTGAATGTATACAAAGAGTGTGTTTTCAATAGAAAACAATAGATTCCAATAAAAACTTCAATAAAAAACCTTTAACAGATTTAATTAAATTATTTTTATTTAAAAAATTCTTTCTGGATTTATTTTGTAAACCAAAAATTAACAACTGACTTACAAATACATTTGGAAATTTGGTGCCAAATTAATTTGGTAAATATAGGATTATGGGGGTATGTATAGGGTTCATAATATGGAGTAGTTTAAAAGTTATATTTAATACTGTAAAACTACTGAAAAATCTAAAGCTCAGTAAGAAATTATAGCTATAAAATTAAAGCAACTTATTCGAAATTAACTTATAATGCAAATATTTCTTGAGTCAAAAACTTTTTTAAAAAGATATTTCGTATTTAGAGCTCACCTATGCTTCTCATCTAAACCTGAAATGAAATTAACTGAATTAGAAATAAATATTTACAATTAACAAACAAATAAAATTGAATATTTTATCTCATATGAAGGAAATGATGAATCCGTCTTGAAGACTGTAGCTAAAGTCACCTATAAGAGAAGAATTTTCCTGTGAGGGGTTTAACTTTCGTTCAAGGATTGACACCTAAAGACTTGAAATTTCTGAGAAATTGAGTTTGTTCAAGATAAGAATAGACAAGGTCATGGTATTAAAACACGACAAAGAGGAAAAATATTAATTAATTAAGTCAATTATTTCAAAATTTAAATATAAACAATATGTTTTGTTTTTGTAATTTAAACTTTATATTTATTTCTAATTTGGCTAATTGTTAATTGTCATTCAAAGGGTGTAAACAAATGTTTTGATCTAAAAACTGTTTCAAAAGTTTTTTAAATTTTTATTTTTTCTTATTATGAAATAAAGTTAAATCGTAATTTTAGTTTTAAAATTTAATATGAAGCTTCAGCTAGTAGTTTTGTATATTTCTTTCTTATCATACCACTGATAAATAGGTTTTCTCTTTTGTAGGAATCATGTCTGCGCGTTGCGATAAGAGAGAATTTTATGTTTGCACTTCTTTAATAGAGCTATTTAACTAAAAAATACATCTGAATGCTTTATATCATTCAATAATAAATTTCAAAATTAATGAAGGGTTTTGAAATTAATTTAAGTATAATATTCATGTTTCTAAATTTAATGTAATTCATTTTATATCATCCTTCATTTTCTGTTTCAGTTCTTAATTGGTCTGTTATATCAATAATTAAAGAAAATAGTATTTTAGAAAATAAATTTGAATTATTTGTTATTCAAAATGTTTTGAAAATTTTGATATTCTGTGACTAACAACATAATTTCTAACAACAACTAACTTAGTAAATTATGTTTCAAATTATAGATAATTCTATCAAACTATTTTTTTACACTAAGTATTGTTTCACGAAAATCTTAAGTCTTTAAGTTCTTACTATGCTCTTTTATTCGTAGACTTTTCTACTATGGCATTTTTTTCATTCTATAAAAATATTGAATTCTCCCTATTTTTTCAAAATAAAAATTATATATTGCATTGATTTAGATGAACAAATGATTACTTGCAAATGTCTTCGAGTTATATATTTTATTCATGTAAATATAAATAAAATTCTAATAGATTTTGCTTATTTTCTAAACAAATCAAAATTAGATATTTTATTCAATTTGATGATAAATGACTTAACATTCACTTATTCCTTTGCGTGCCAACAGTCGTACCATAATTATTTACTTCTCAAACATCAGCAAACGTTCATCAAAAGGATGAAAACCTTAAAAAAAATCCATCTAATTTGGCATTCTCTGTACAACGTAAAACTTGTCAAAGTTTTGTTGTTGAATTATAAATGATCAAAAATAAATTACAAGCGTTTTGTGATTTGGCGTCATAGACCAATCTGAAACGTCGATCAATATCGCCAAATTAAACGCAGCTTGTTCAGCAGTGCTGGCGAACCTTTTCTGAACTCTGAGTAATGAATTCGTAAGATGGTCTGTGGCGTGCAGAAATCGGAAAGAGGAAGTTTAGTGCACAATAAGGCTCGGAGTTAATTTAATTTTAAAGCAATTAACTAGATCGAAGCCGCATGCTATCGACTATATGCTGGACCACCTCCCATTTAAAATATGCTCCGTTGACAGGTGAATTAAATTGTCTTGATTTGCATTTAAAAGGTACTACGAGAAGAGGTGCCCTCGAAAGTATTGTCTACGCGATACTAGTTTTTGATTTTGAAAAATTTTAAATATGGTATGAAAAATAAAATTTTAAAAACAACTAACTTTTAAATTTCAATTTTTCTAGAATCGAAATTGCTTAGATAAAAAATATACTTCGGAATTCAAAATGAAACTTGACGTTTGTGTTTTGACCACTTTTAAAGTTCATGATTATTTTTTTTATTTTGAATTTTTCCTCCAAGACAAAGTTATGATTTATGGAAGAGAATCTGGATAGAAAGTGGGAATATAATAATTTTTATCACATATTTACCCTTTAAAAAGTAACATTAGTTAAATAGTGTGTTTACATAAAAAAAATAAGATTTATCCATTTTTTATTTTTTCATTTTTTATTTCAATTTCATAAAAATATTTTTATGACGCTTTCTTTCATTTGTAAAATTTATTAAAAGTGTTAAAATTTGTCTAAAATAATGATGTTATTACCATTTATTTCTCATTAGATATTTATATGCACATGTGTTTGTAGAAAACGTTTTGATTGTAAATTATACTTCTATGTGTAAGATATTTTTTATCAATCTTGTTTCATAATTTACGATAATTAAAAAAAATATTGAACATTAAATATCATATTATTGACATAAATATCGGTTTCTATTTTTTTTTCCTTTTAATACTGTTTTGAAAACAAGATTCAATCTTAACTTGTTGATAAAAACAAGGCAATAGATAAAAACTTCCCACTCTGAAAATTTGCATACATAACAGATACTTGTAATTTCATCTACCTCATGAAACACAAACCCAAAAAACTGAATTTGAAATCAAGCAAAGAAATTCAATCCTCTTTTCGAAAACATTGTTGAATGATTATTTCAAACTTGATGTGTCTACCTTGATTATGGTATAATATGGTATGGGTGCCTAGATTATGGTATAGTATGACAAATATACGTTGTCTTTTTCTCATCTGGGCAAGATGCACTAACAGTAACATTAGTATAATCGACTCTAATTTGGCTGTATCCTGACAACATGTAATCTGCTGTATAGAATATTTCTTTTCGTACAAAATGCATTAGATAATTTAAAAGCATTATATTAACTCTTAAATTAAGACTCACTAAGGAAAATGTACATACCAAGGAGATTTTGCAATTTCTAAAAGTTATTGAATATTATTTCAATGATCCAAAGTCAGTAGAATCTAACCTTTAATCAAATTTTTATATTACATGAGACTTTAAACTTATTTGTTTGCATCCAGGACTGAATAGTAGTAGAAATCTGCTATTAGATTTGAATCGTAATTATGATACTCAGTCATTCATGTTGTCTGATTCAGGTGAGCTGGATGGACTAACAGTAACATTGATAAATCAACATACTCTATTTAAGTCTACTGTTTCTCCAATAAAAAATAATTCAACGGAATGAAAATGTGTTTTATTTTAAAATGGGGAAATGGAAGGAAAGAAAGAAAAAAAAAGGAATGGCACAAAATCAAAGTAAAGGGAAAAATAGACAGAAAGAGATAAAAGCAACAGAGAAAGAAGGAGGCGGCAAACCATCCAGGTATCTCTAGAGATAAACCCATAGCTGTCAAATCCTAAACGACTGTATTCAATTTTTGATGAAATAATAATTAGATGGAGGGAACAATAATACTTAAATAAATGCTGACTATGCGTGAAACATACAGGGAAATGAGAATACTAACTAAAAAGAAAAGAATGATAAATTGCATTGAGAATATCTATGTGACTTGTATCAACAAATAAACAATCACTGTAGAGCCAAAATCTGTAGAGTCCGTCTAGGTCCTGTGGTTTTGTTTACTTTCTTGAAAACTGCACTTTTAAGGGACTTTTGAACGCATTTGGTGCTATGATTTTGTCTGATTTTGATTCTCAGCTTGGTCTTAGCTATTGTATTGCCCTGAAGTGGTCTTGGTATTTGTGAATATGGTTTACTATGGCGTGGGTCTTGCTACGTGAAAGGATATTCGATGCAATTCTCCTATACCATTTTTCCTCAAGATCTGGTTCTGGCTTTCTCATGTGTCACGACCCCATGATTGGGGATCCTATCTCCCCAGAGCTACAGCAAGGAGAGTTGGCCAGATGAAGTATGTGTAGATATGTTGGGAATGGGCAGTGTCCAGTGAAAAAAAGGATATCCGCGCTGTTCGAGTTAGTCGCGTAGAAAGAAACTTTCGGCACTATGTTGAACATGGAACGGCCTATTTCGCCTTCTTCTCACTCCTTTTGCCATCTTGACATCATCTCGGTTTGGAGGATGTTCTTCAGATGACATCTTGGAAGCTTCATTGTATTATGATCTTGATTAGCCTTAGCCGCTGTTTTGGCTAGTTTATCAGCCGCTTCATTCTCCTCATAGCTTACATGTGCTTTGATCCATGAGATTTTAAAGTGAGGATTTACAAGAAGAGCGAATGTGTCTCTTGCTATTCGGCTATTGGATTTTTTAGAACTTGAAGGCTGTATACTTGCTCTATTATCGACTATGACTGTCGACTACTATCTATTATGACTGGATTTGATGAAAAGGCTGATATAGGCTGGCTGACCAGCCTTATGTCTATTCGTGTATACTGATAGCAACCTGCATGACACAAAATGCAGCCCCATCTCCTACTGAAGATTATGATCCATTTGTGTAGATCCCGATTTCTGAATTCTGATTCCCACCATCTTCCAATGAAATGTGATGCGCTTGGAGATGTTTTGAGGGATATGTCGTCCAGTGTGTGTGAGTGATGTGTCGTCTAGTACTCTGTGCTCATATTCGCATGGGTAAATATGTGACGTATCAGATGCGATTTCACAGAGTCATTACAGTTCAGTCATTCTTGCTATCGTCTGAAGCTGCAGATGAAGTTGATGCAAGCCAATGGAAACTTGGAGTGCTGAAGTGCACGTGGTCTTGCACTCTCCCGTAATTGAGTACAGAAAGCCTCTTTGGATGGAAGACAGCTTTCTTGATAATCTAACAGTGGGATGGAAACACCAAACACCTGCTACATTTGCAAGCATCATTTAAATGATTGTCCTGTACAAAAAATATCTGTTCCGAAGTATTATTTCTCAGAGTTAGACAGCTATTTTAAGAAAATTGAATTGTTGTTGCTGTGCTTTTAATGTTAAATGCCTGAGGTGAGCATTCCAATTCAATTTATCATCTATATGGACACTTAGATACTTAATGACTTGTGTCTGTTTTATTCTTTAACCCTGTCAATAGATTATGGGTCCTGTTGTCCATTTACTAAATAGAATAAAGTTGGATTTCCCCGAAGACACTTCTAAATTGTTTGTGTCAGCCCAAGATATGAATTGTGCTATTGATTTCTGGCTATTTTGTCTAAGATTTTCTTTTTTTTTGGCTTTAATGACCGAGACAAATTTGTCGGTGAATCCTGGACACTTGTATGGGCAGGTCAGATTTTGTTAAGCAGATCGTTCGCCTCCAGGTCTCACAGAGCTGAACCACACTGCACGATTCTTGGGGGCAGCCTTGCTTCTTTTCTCTTGTGTCCCAGCCTTCTTGTGTGTTGAGGATTATTTTTCTGGATTGCAAAGTTTTTGAATATGTTTCTTAAGTTTAGGGGACATTGGAGTTTAGATAAATATCTTATTATTTAGTGGTTTTGGATATTATCAAATTCCCCTTTGATGTCCACTGAAAGAACCAAAATGCTATCTTTTTACCTTGTTACTTCATAAGTCTTTTTTACAGGCTTTTTAAGAGTATCATCTATAAATTTTCCTTCACGAAATCCAAACTGGCTATTGTTGATGAGTTTGTTTCTAGAAAATATATTAGATTCTGTGTGAGAAATTTTTCTATAGTAGGCAAAAGGGCTATTGGTCTATATGATGTGGCTAATTTTGGGTTTCTTCCAGTTTTCTGAAAGAAAATTATACTGCTTAGTTTCAATGAATCCGGGGATTTTTCTAAAGACATTTATTGAAACATTTTTTGAAGAGGAACGGGAAATTTTTATTTATTTTTTTAGAATTAACATCGTATCAATACCATCGTATCCTGGTACTTTTCCATGAGGGAGATTATAAATGACCTGTGCTATTTATTTTTCAGTGAAATGCAGTCGTTAGGAGTGATGGTGAGTTCTTGTGTTAAAGATGGAATTAAATTTGGGAATGGGTAAGTTTGATCTAATATATCCTGAGCTATTTTCTGGTATCCTCCTTTCTGATTGATATTGTGAAAGACTGTTAGTTGGGATGGATGGATGAATGGTTTTCCTAAAGGTAGCGTTAAAATTATTGCCATTTGGGGTTTGCAGCTTCAGTGCATAATTCTTTCCAACCAACATTTTTAGCTTTCTTGACTTTCTTCATATATTTTTTAGCTTCTGTCTTCCATGACAAACATTTTGCTGTTCTTTCTTTCAAGCTTGATCTTTGGGCCCTTCGCCTCAATTCTTAATTCTTTACTTTCCTATTTCCCATATATCTGTCCACCAAGTTTGGTTTCAATCAATGGCTTTTTTCTTGATTTTAAATGCTATGTTGCTGATTTGAATTATTGTTGTTTGAAGAAGGGAGTAATTCATTTAGTTGTTGTTGGGTATTGCAGCTCTTGATTAGGTTAATTAGTTCATCGACATGAAACTGAAATTGTTTCTGGAATTTGTTATGATTTCCATGGAGGATTTTAAACCCATGTGGCTAATATTTATTGTACTTACTTTTTCTGTATAAAGTGGTGATCAATAAACGATGGTTCCTCGAGAACTTTCCAAGACGCTACCTTTGTGATAATTTCCTGTGAGCAGATGCCAAATCTGGCCAACCCACATCTTATGTTTTGCCAAAATCGGTGGGTCATCTGACGCATTGTTGATAAGAAGGTTAATAGCCAGTAGGAAATTCATTATTGTAACTCCCCTGGTTTTGGTGCAATGATATCCCCAAAGAGGGTTATGGCCATTCAGTTCGACTCCTACCAGGAAGTTGTCGTTTGGTAGCATTTTTATAATATCCTGGACCTCTTGTAAACTTTCATTGATATCCGATATTGGGGAAAAATAATCCGAATTGAGTGTTAAAGGTTTATTGTCAGTGTAAATTTTGACTGCTGTAGTATTTTCCAATTTAGCTACCAAAATTGCTTCATGGATGGTTTGGGGAATAAAAACTGCACGTTTATTTGATATGGATGCGAAAATATTCCAAGACATTGGCAAACCTTGTATTTTGTTACTGTACACATATGGCTCTTGTACCGTTAAAATGTCAGTTTTGAATTTTACCACAGCAGGTTGGAGAAGAATGGTTGCTGATTTAACTCTGCAGATGTTAATTTGGAGAATATTAAAATTTTTGCTTGTGCAAATTGGTGAACTCAGTGAGATGTTAGCTGTCATCAATAATCCCTGGTACGTTTAAATACTGCTAGCGCTATTTGGCAGCAGTTGCATCGTGGGTCTAAGGCCAAATGGTAGATATGTAATTTAGTTCTATTGAGTTTCTTTCAGTCTGGGCAGTTTATACATAAAGGCTCATTAGATACACACTTTCAGGTGTGGTGTCTTCTGCTGCAGCGAGCGCAGAATGGAATATCATTTTTGCACTGGCCAGAGTTTCGTATATGGGTGAATTCATGTCCTTGTCGTCAAACCGTGGTTTAAAATTACGAGGTCTGTCCTAAAATAACCCTTGTGTTGCTTTAGAAAGGGACGTTAATGTAGCTAAACTAAACTAAACAGTGATAGCTTCATTTTCTTTTCCGTAACTTCTGCAAGTCTTCTTCCCTTCTTGCATGTGATTACCAGCCCTCCTTTCTGTATTCGTCGAACTTATTTAATTTTAACAGTTGTTTCTGACTGACGAAGTTCTCTTTTAAGGATGTCCTCTATATTTGTATTCGGCTCTTCTTCTTTAGGATAAATGAGATTTTCGACCGTGTTTTTAGGTCTTTTCCTTGCAATTTCTGCATAGGAAGGACCTTTTTTGATGTTTCTTTACAGACTACCGATTGGATTTCTTTCAACGGTTCAGCTAAATCTGTTAGAAGCTTCTGCTTCTGAATTTTTGTACGATTCATATTTAACATATCCTTAATATTATTACCTACCTGCAGTAGGGAAGTTAAGTATTTCTGGACTTTTTTCTCTTATGTTCACTATTATCTACTTCTCTCAGTTTAAGAAGTAGTTATTTGGTCAGCATGCTTTCATATGTTTGTGTTAGGATTTGCTGGGACCCAATCGATGATGGTGACTAAATCGAATTGTTTTTGTTGAGACAGGTTTTCAAGGAGTCTATAAAACTTTCTGGCATTTCAACACTGTAAAGAACTTTTAACAAGGTGAATATGTAAATATAATAAACAAAAATTTACACGGAATGTAAATGGAACTTCAAAATTTCCCAATCCCGAAACAACTGAAGAACTGAAAGTGCGCAGTTCTAATGCACTTTGGTGGGTGACTGCAGACATACTTCAGAATGTATAGAATGAAACGGATTACCATCTAGACATTATCCGTGTAACGGAGAAAAATCACGTAGAAGATCTATGAGATGTGTATAGAAAATTTTGAAATTCCGTCTAGATAATGTGTTAATCTTATCTACAAATTCGCTTTCATTATTCATTTTTTTTCTCCTGATTCCTAATTATTATGTTTTGTTATTGGAAATACACTTATTGGAGGTATTTGAAATTAACTAAAGGAGATATATTACAAAATACATATGATTTCACATATTAAATTTTAGTATAACTGAAATAATTATCATAAAATACTTATTTTTCACTTTAGAATCCGTCGATCCTATTTTGGATACCCTATAAATATTCTATTAATCCCATCACCGTATAAAATCAATGATGAAAAAATGAGAATTTTTCCAACATGTTTATTTTTTCGGAAGCGAAGAATTTCTTACAGCCATTTTTGTTTGTATTTTTTTGCGATTAGGCGGACATATTTGAAATGTATATAAGAAAACACGTTTAATTAGTGGTCTTTTTTGATAAAGGAGGAAAAAATCCGGTGTGGTAATCCATCAACGTGGCATCATATCTGTCCAAGCAGCGAGCCACGAAATTTCCTGATTAGTTTTCGATTCTTCTCATTAAACGCACCACCGATCCGAACAAAATGGCTACTGAATCAATCACCGTTGCCATTTAGCTCCCACAAATAGAAGAGACGGGGAAAAGAAGAAACTCAAACAGAAAGAGATGAGGTGGGGAAAACGGCTGCTATTTCATTTCGATGTAAAAAATAAAGAGATAAAAAACTGCTAGTATAAAAAGAAGAAGAATGAGGGCAAAATAACAAAAAAGAATCAATGAAAAGCTGAAAGATAAACTTTCTAATCTCTGCAGTCATGCAAGAAATTCGTGTTTAGCTTTTCATGCGGAATCAAAATGGAATACTACATTCCAATAACCTCTGATCGTTTGATCATTTTGAGGTTTAAGCAGAAAACTGAGCTCCGCGAAAGGAAAAGTGACATGAAATCGTATGTCTCGTATTTTTTTGATTGATGAAATTGTTGGGAATTATTTTGGAAGTTATCCTGGAAATTGCTTTAACATTCTCAGATTCAGTATTCTGTAATCAAACGGATTACCAGGATTAAATTGTGGCTATGAAATTTTTACCAGCAAATAATTTTACTAAATATTTCAGCATCTATAAACAGCTTATATTTTAGTAAATCACTTTATCCAAAAACGGCTCTGAATATTATACATACTATGTTCCACAAAACTCTCTTAATCTCTTAAAAAATAAATAATTAATAAATCACTTTCGAAAGTGATATTTTTTTAATATCACTTCCGATAATACTTGCTGATGACTCACTTTTTCCTTCTTATACAAATTATGCTCCAAAAGGCTCTTTTAATCTCTTAAAAAAGTTATTTATTTAGCATCACTTTAAACAATGCTTGACGATAACTCTTATTCTCATACGTTTTATGTTCCAGAATACTTACTCTCTTAATCGCATATTTTTTGTATTGTTTTAGTAATAATTCAAATAATAATTGACGATAGCTGTCTTTTTTTATTCTCATACATGTTATGTTCTTAAAGAATCTCATTGTCTTAAAAACTATTCTTTTCTATCACTTTGGATAATAATTGACCATGACTCTCTATCTTGTTCTTTAACGTATAATGCCCCAGAAAATTCTAGTAATTTCTTTCAAAAACATTTTTTTGTAACATTTCAGTAACACTTGACGATAACACTATTTGCTATTCTCGCATATATTATGTTCAGGAAGATTTTCTTAATCCCTTAAAATTTGTCTTTAATTTTTAATATTACTTCAGATATTACTTAACATTTTGGAATAGTGCTATTTTATATATTCATTTAGGAATCTATAAAATGCCTGTTTCTGTTTTTTTGTCTGTTTTGGATTATAGTATCTTTGAACTGTGTAATTTTAGCTTATGAATTTAAAAATGATATTCCGATATCAGGATGATTGATGAGCAAAGTTATTAACCTAATGAAGGGATGAGGTACGTTCGACTATTTGAATATTTCATACATGCATTTGAATATTTTACTTCGATCCAATCGCTATTATTAGTTTTTATCGTGTACATCCTATCCACCATCGTCCAGATTTAGAGATAGCGCCTCTTCCCGTGATCTGGGTGTCCTGGTTCATATGTGGTCGTTCTCTGTTCTATCTGCTAGATGTGTGAATTTCTCCCCCCCCCCCCGTGGAAAGGGCTGTGTAAGTGCAGCGTATTCTTGGCCCTAGTTGGCGCTGCTGAAAAAACAAGAGACGCTCATTTCGACTTGGATCGCTGGCAGATAAATGTCAGTGGGCTTATAAAGTACTATAAGTATCATCAACAATGATAATATTCTATCCCTTCGTAATACCATTGTATTAGTAATTTTTGTAATGACGATATAAGTTATTTCAGATTTTTTTTTTCCTTGAAAAAAGTTAACCATCACTTCGACCAGATCTGGTCCCAAAGAAAAAACTGAATGAACGGATCGCTGAAACGGCAATACTGGTGGGTCAATTGCTAAGGGCCGTTACTGGCCTTGGTGCTATCCTTCCTTAGGAAATATGTCTCGTCCTCAGTTGAAAGAACCAGTACCACCTTTCTCTGAACCCATCAGGTGATGAGACTCTACCACTGTCGGAAGCTTCTAATTCCAAATTATGAGCGTCTCCTGTGGGAGAAAATATATAATAAATTGAAAATAGTAAAGAAATTCCAGACCTTTATAACAAAACACCAAAAATCAGTTTGTTAAAACCATTTAAAATAATATCTCTTTTTTTTTTCATACTGCAATTTAAAATTATCATGTTTTATCAAATAATAATCAAAACAACACTTATAAATGCACTTACTTAAGGCTTCAAAATAAATCGAAACCAACTATTGACTGTTACACAGGGTGAAAAGAAACATGAAATGGAAATATATAATATAATATAAAGTGTCTTTAATTTGTGTTTGGAAAATAAGAACTTTCTAAAAATAATCGTACTAAGTCATTTTTTTTGTAAGAACAGTATTCTTTCAGTCCTTGTAAAATTTGTAAACAATTTGAAAATACGACATAGGTATTTCAGTAATTCTCATGGCATGATAGATTGAACATTATCTTATAAGTCTAAATATGCATTGTTTAAGTTGCAAATTTTTCGGTCTCAAAATTTATTGCAGAAGTAAATAGTCATGAATAATTAAATAAAAAAGACTTTTCTTAAAAACTTTTTTCTGTCTTGCATGTACAATCCATATGCTAGAAGCTACATTCCAATAGAGATATGTCTCCTATATTAATGTCGACCACACAATCAAAATGTTCAAACAGCTTTAACTTGTAGAGCATTGTGATCTAAGCAGAATTTGTAGTCCCAATTAATCTAAAAAATGTAGATAATGAGTCTGAGCAAATTAGTGCAATGTTTCAACACCTTTTGAAAAAATTGGAACATTGGCATTGTATTATAGTTTTGTATTCTTATGTATTTATTCATTTCAAAAAGTTTCATAAAGACATATTGGAGCTTTTTTTGGGTTTCTAGGAAATGCTCATATTGTTGTAAAAATACTGCTTTTTGCAAGAATGCATGAAAATATTTCGTGCACAGCAAGAAACACATTTCACAAAAAGTTATCAGTTACATCAATTTGCAAATTAATTCCAAAATTCTTCATATGCTACTCTGAAGGTATGATTAAAAACGCTATCTTTTCTTGGTTGAAATTTACGAGCAGTTTTTCTTGTTTATTTCGACAAATTCGATGCATATTACTGAATCCAAAAATGCCAAAACATTTTATCAGATAATATATATGCATGCATAAGTGCCAAGCTGTTATCCTTATATACAAAACATAAAACATTTTTCAAATATTATTTCTCTACAGCATATGGAAATAGTACAGAAGGGGTTATTTCTAATTTATTTATAGCTTCTAAGCATTTTTTTAAAAATGTGTAATAATACTCAAGAAATTTTAATTAAAATATACATATTTCTTCTTATGTACATATTTGTATAAATCATAATGCGCAAACTTTATTAAGATAAACATGTAATAAACAAATACCTTTCAAATTTCCTGCTTTTTAGCTTTCTTTTCAGAATTTTTCAGAAAATATAAACTTTTCGTGATATAAAAACCTACACCCATTTATACAAAATTTTCCTTTCTGAAAATGTGTCCAAGATTAAATTTTATTCCAGCAAATATTTCATCACTTCTTTAAAAGAGAAAGATTAACTTCCCTTTTTTCCCATATGAAATGAAAGTCGGATACAATCTTGCAGTTCCTGTTTCTCTTCATCCCAAATACTATTGCAGCAAAAGTAACAAATTCCCCGATGCTAATTGATTGTTATTAACGCTCGTACGTTTTCAGATATAATATTCCCGGGACGACGTAACAAGGAAAAGGAGGATTTCTTTCTTCTGTTGTCATTTACTGAACAACAGAATGCATTATTTCACAGGAACGGTCCCTCTTTGTTAAAACAAATCAGAACTAATGAAATTTCAACTCCATGTGTTTCTAAAGAATAATGATAAAGTAATATTATTGAATTGCTTCCTATCAACGAGCGTTTCTCTTTTCTGTAAATGGAAATGTGCTCCTGATTCAGATTATCTTATTTAAGTTGAAGTATTCGAATTAAAGAACAGACAAGAGTATTACACTTTCAGATATTTAGTTGTTCTAAAATTGACGCTTGGTAATATTCGATTGGAAAGATGTTTTGTTTTTGAATACATTCTCTGTTAAAGTGAGAGTTTTGGATTAAATTTTCGTTTGTTTCAGCTTTCACAAAATCTAAGTTCTTGAAGTGATTTTTTTGAATAAAAACAAATTATGTTTACATATTATTTTCATGATTTATCAAGTAAAAAGTGTTTCTTTAAGATTATACATAAGCATATTTATAAAACTTGTGTATTTTATAGCACTGAGACAGAGATGATGAAGTCGCGTTTTCTGATTCGTAAGCGTTTTTTATTGAAAAAAAGGAAATAGTAACAAAATTGTTAACTAAAATATATTTATTTGCAATCTAAATGTAAAACAACTAAAGTCGAATCATTGTAAATTTTAAATTTCATATAAAAAGGTAATTTATATTCTATTAGAAAATTTATTGAATATTTTTAAAAGATCCTTTCAATTTTTTTGGTTGCAAATTTGGCTATTGATTTAACTCCTTAACCGCTTCAATCGTAGGACGCTCTGACATCGATTTATTGAAATTTGCATTTAAAAAATTTTAAGGTTATAATTTGGATGGAGAAAAATCCTTATATATCAAGTAAACGGATATTAAAGATATTTATATCATTTTACAGAGCATTAATTGGGAATGGTTTTGGTGTAATAAAGGCATATCAAAATAATAAAGGGAGTTTTATAATTGCGATTTTAATTTTTCCAGGAGAGTTCATAAAAAAAGCAAAGCTGCGCATGTACAAATACCAAGAGTCGTGGTATGCATATGCGATGCGTTTCTTTGTTTAAATCTGACTTACAAATTGTGATTTAAGTTTTATTATGCACAAATGAAAAAATCCAACCTTCGTCAGAAAAAATTAAATGCTAAAAAACTTCGTTTGTTTCTACACAAATAAAATGAAGAAAGAATTATTAGGTTAGCGAATATCTGGGATGAATAGTAGTTCCTGTGATTTGCACTTACAATTACAATTAAAATGGCGAAAAAATTGTTAAATTAGCGAATACCCGAGAAGAACATCTTATCTGTACATGCGCTAACAGAAAGAGCTAAGGTATGGATATGCGATGTATTTCTTTGTTTATGTCTGATTTTAAACAGCTATTCAAATCTCATTATACCCAAAAGAAGGAAATCCAACCATGGCCAAAAGTTATTAAATGCCAAAAATGTTACTTGTGCGATTAGGAAAATGAGAAAGGAAAACCATTCGGCCATTGAATATCAGAGAAATGATTAACTTAGGGTAGGAGGACTTCTGTTGAGCGAAGTAACCAGCTTTCTTTAAAATGTCATGAGAAGTGCAAATTATCATTATATAAAATTGCACAGAGTTGTTAAATAAATGTGGTAGAGTGGTTAGAATGGCTAGTTTTGTATATTTTTAAATTTTAAAACAGCTTTATTATTATATATTTTTAGTGTATTGTTTTGTCTACGAACATACACTGATGGAAAAAAATCCCAAAACTAGAAAGGAGCTGTCCTAGATAAACGAAATTTGGTAGGCATGTTTATACATCTAAAAGATGACGTCGACTCAAATTTAGAGCTACGCGCGTAAGTGTGGCG
Organism: Argiope trifasciata; assembly: GCA_026543055.1. NCBI lineage: Eukaryota > Metazoa > Arthropoda > Arachnida > Araneae > Araneidae > Argiope > Argiope trifasciata. The sequence goes on along the minus strand of JAPMOQ010029525.1, from coordinate 343,146 downwards.
CTAGTAGCGAAACTATGAACATGCAAATGAGGTTTGCTTTAAATAAGCGCTGTAAGGTTCGTGATCGTTATTTACAGTTGAGATTTGACGTAGGGGGTTAATGTTAGTCAAGGATGCCTCTGAGAAGACGAAGAAGCCATTATCAACAGCTCGCTGAGTTTGAACGAGGTCGTGTTGTAAGGCTACGAGAAGGTGGATTTTCTTTCCGCGATATTGCTGAAAGACTTGGCTGGAATGTATCCACTGTGCATGAGTATTGGCAGCAGTGGTTAAGGGAAGGTACTGCCTCAAGAAGACCAGGTTCCGTGCGGTCACGTGGTACTACTGAGAGAGAAGATCGTCGTATTCGGCGTATGGCTGTGGCTAATCGTACTGCGTCTGCAGCTGAAATTCGAGCTACAGTTGGCACCACAGTGACACAACAAACTGTTACAAATCGGTTACTTAAAGGACAGCTCCGAGCCAGACACTCTGTACAGTGCATTCCATTGACTCCTAACCACTGCCGTTTCCGACGTGAGTGGTGTCAAGCTAGAGCTCCTTGGAGGATGGAGTGGAGATCTGTTGTGTTTTCTGATAAAAGCCGGATCTGCTTTGGTCGCAGTGATAGCCGTTTGTTGGTTAGAAGGATGCCAGGTGAACGCCTGCTAGTGACCTGTCAGTGGCCTAGACTCACAGGCCTACTCCTGGAGTTATGGTTTGGGGAGCAATTTCGTATGACAGCAGGAGCACTCTCGTGGTTATCCTACGCACCCTGACTGCAAATTTGTAAGTCAGTCTAATGATATAACCTGTTGAGCTGCCATTCATGAACAGCATTCAAGGGGGTGTTTTCAAACAGGATAACGCTTGCCCCCATACCGCTGTTGTAACCTAACATGCTCTACAGAGTGTCGACATGTTGCCTTGGCCTACTACATCACCAGATATCTCTCCAATCGAGTACGTATGGGATATCATTGGCCGACAACTCCAGCGTCATTCACAACCAGCATTAACCGTCCCTGCATTGACCACCCAAATGCAACAGGCATGAACTCCATTCCATAAACTGATATCCGACACCTGTACGACACAATGCACGCACGTTTGCATGCTTGCATTCAAAATTCTGGCGGTTACACCGGTTACTAATGTACCAACATTTCACATTTGAAATGGCTTGACCTGTGATCTTGAAACTTTAATCAATTAAATATGTTACCTAGACAAATGTATTCCTAAAATTTCATTACTGTACAATATTTTTTTCTTGGTGATGGGATTTTTTTTCAATCAGTGTTTTTCACCTTTTTAACAGTATAAATATTTCTGAATGTGTGCTATAAAAAACTTTTTTCTAGCTATTTTTGATATTTTCTAAATATATTTTTATATTTGCTCGATGCTGCATTACATGCCCATGTCATATCCGCTGGAGGCTAGACTTACGTTTAAAGCTAATTTTTCTTCTTCGACGTCATAACCCCGGTAACACTATACGGGTATTACTAGTATAAAATGTACCCGAAATGGGAGGCGCCATTTAAGTACTTAATAAAGAAAAGAAAGTAATTAAATATAAGAAATGTTTCGTAATTCATAGTAATATATTACTTTACTACGGTTCATGTTATATATATAATATATATATGTAATATCATAAGTAAGTGACCAAAGATCTTTGGTTGAAATTTGACTTTTGTTTTGTTTTGCTTGATTAGGAATTTATAATAATTTCTATCAGATACACATTGTATGAGCTTAATTTATCACTAAAAAGATATTTTTTAGTAAAAAAATTGGCAATATAATTTTTTTCCTAAAGTTGTATTTCTTTAATGATATAAATAAATTTCTGGGATGAATATACATTTTTTTGCATTGAAATACAAAGCGTTTTTATCTGATAGTATAGAAAGAGACATTTTTGTAGTTCCGGGAATATAATTTTTGAAATTATATTGTGTAATTTTAGATGAGCATGAAGAAATATTAGTAGTGATTAAATACTACTACTAATTAATTAGTAACACTAAATATTACTTATAATCTAAGTAATTAATTTTTTTCGTTTGAAATTGCGACCAAGAATAAAGAAATCACAGCATTTAAAGTTCAAAACAGGATCAAGATGTATGTGAAGATAAATTTAAAAAAATAATGTAACCCTCTAAAATTAAACAATTGAGATGCTTTTACAAAGAAATATGTTCAAACATTAAGAATATTAAATTTAAAAAAATCATTACGAAAAAAAAACTTTTTGAAATTATTACCAACCTTAAGCATTCATTTTACTAAGGCTCGAAAATAGGAATAGAATAGAATATATTTGTAACAAGATCTCAAATGACAAGCGATGAAATATTTGCATTAGAAAATAAAAATAAAATTCTTAAGATGGAGAAATTATTTATCTTAATTTCAACTTGGTCATTCTTACTAAACAGATTGGAAGGAAATCAATCTCAATTTTTATAACGATTAAAAATATTACAGTTTGTGTATCAAAATGCATTTTAATAATAAATTAAACTTTGAGAAATGATGTATGAAAATAAAATCTGATACTCTTAAAATATATATTAAATATTATTTTAAACTTCCATGCTATAATTAAGTGTTGTGCTTATGATTTTACGCACTTTTATCAAATAATTTACATCATAAGAGATTAAGAAAGTATAAGAAATATAGTGAAAGGATTGTTTTTGAAAATAATCAAATAAAAAGTTCGCTTAGTATTTTAACTAACTAATGAAATTTGATTTTTAATGACCTCCTTCTTGTTTTTAAGAAATCAAGTACCAAGCTTCACTATGCTCGGATAAAAATTAAACTTTTGCATATGAGGACATACAAGGAATCATTCCTCGGTTTAAATACGTATAATACTTACTTATAAAATTATTTGTAAATATAATATACCCCAGACTTATTTCAAATGAGTTGCTAAAAGAAGCGAATGAAATTGTTCAACAAATTAAAAAAAAAAAATCCATCCTCCAAAACTCTATGATTTCAAGAGGTAAGTGAATGGACGATTTTCACAGGCTTTTAATTTACATCAGGTTCATAAAAAAGGAAGAAAAAAAGCATTTGTAGCAACGGCGTCAGCCCAAAGTCAATATTTAATTAACGAAAATAAATTTTCCAGTTGTTAGGCCTGTTTACCCAATGAGTTACGGAATTTAAGTAGATAAAGAATTTGCTGGACAAAAAAAGTTAACCATGGTTCTGAGTAACTCAATAAGAGTAAAAAAAATATATATTAACTAGTTGTTTGCAAGAAAGTGATGAACAGAATCTCGGTTTATGAATTAATAATGTCCTTTTAAATTTTTCCAATAAAAAAAGGTTGGTCTTAGCTAAGCCTTAAATATTTAATCGCTCTGATTCAAACCGATATTTTTTTTTGTGTACAAAAATCAAACTCACAAAAACTGACTGTTTATTTTAAAAGTGGATTAATTTTATTTTTCTGAAATATATACCTAATTTCCCAGACCGCTTCTGATTTTCTAGAAAAGAATATATAAATATTATAAAAAAGAGTATCTTTAATTTAAAAACTTTTAATAAGAAGAGTTTAATCATTGATATTTAAGATTTCTGTTTTCCATATTCCACATCTCAATAAATATTTAGAATGCCAGATTCCTGTAGGATAATTTTAATCAGAACACATTTTAATGATACTATAAGAGTATCCATATATAAAGGTTGTCAAAAATTAAAGCATGATTTGAATTTTTTGTCATTCATGCAGTATAGTGTTAGCAACCCTATTAAAAATGGTTTGACATATGTTGATTAAATTTAGTACAAATGGCGCACTACACGTACAATAACATGTTTTCATTGTTGAATAATATTTTAAAATAATGAAAGTCTGGAGCCACCGATCAAAATTTGAAAATTAGCCTCTAGATCGCGTGATTAAACATCATAGATTTTCTTTTTATGGGAATATTTGTAATCTGTAGTATTTGCCAACAAGCCCCTAAGCGCGAGTATATTGAAGCAGGAAATTCAACTCTGCTTCAGAGAAATCCAGTTGAAATTTTTGCAAATTTAAAAGGACAATTTCTACAATAGAGTTAATGCGTTCCTGCAAAGCCGTGGAAACCATTTTATTTATGGGGTTTTTTTTCATACATAACCATACCCTGAATACTTTAGAATTCAGTAAAAATATAACAATTTAAAGAACTAAAACTGTTTTTTTTTATCAAATTCAATCTTGCGTTAACATGTTATTTTATCGGTAAATGTTGCATTGTTACCAGCTGTCAGATTGGTTTTTAATAGATTTGTCAACACTTTACAGTACGAATGGTGGAGAATTGGAATCTTGCGTTAATTTTGGGACACCCTTGACAAGGTTTCAAAGAGAAAAAAATCATTTCCTGTATTGTGTCATGTAGATATTTTCACGATTATACTGCCTCTGAAGGGAAGATTCACACAGGTATTTTAATGAGAATTTGTCGTACATATGTGGTATGCTTTTTCTCCTGGGTTTATAGAAATGGTAATAAGTTTTGTTTTATGAGTTGCACATTCGATCGCAAGTATCTAAACCAAGGCTTGTGAATGTTATTTAGGAACAAGCTGTAGTTGCTAAGTTAATATTATGGTCCCTGCCTGATCGAGAATTCCAAACTATTGAAGGTGAAAATTAAATAATTTATTATTTTCGCATCATGCTGTGTAATAAGTTGTTGAATTTATTTGATAAATAAAGTTTTAAGCAATAATGAAAAATGATTATAGATGAAATTCGAATAAGTAATTACTAAAAGATTGTAAAATTTTATTTTTTATACATTTTTAGTAAATGGACAATGTGGTCTCGACCATGATCACCGCTATGCATCATTTGCTGAATAAAATGTGAATAAAAAATTCCACAACAAATAAATGATTAATTATTTATCATTAATATTTCAGATCTAAAATAAAGAACTTTAGAAATATATAATTTATGTGCTGTACAGGCATCTGAAACTTTAAACAGATATATAATATTATCTTAAAATATACTTCTCCGTTTGCAATGAATGATTAAATTTAGTCTCTATTAAATTGTCTATATATTAAGTATTATTAATTATATGAAATCTTATTCCAATACAGTCATGTTAGGTATTGATTTAATTTAAACTAAGGAACTGGGAAATTTATTTCTTCTTCCTTGAAAATATGAAAAAAAAAATCGTTATCAAATAAAAGGTTGCAAAATTTTTATTTAAAGTCCTGCCATTAAATCGGATGAAGGCCAGCCTTAGAAATATTCTCATTGTCTAAAGATTAATTTGGAGTAATTTAGGGTTTTTATAAAAGAAAGCACGTGATTAAAATACTTATATTTTAAGAATGTCAATAGATAGAGACAAACGCAATGCATCATTGGACAAATGATGGGTCAAAGTTTCTTTTTCTTCTAATAATTTGATGCAATACCATCTATCAGTTTTTTTTAAAATTATGTTGCACTTGAAAATATCTTCATGGGTGCTAAAATATAGATTCAGAGGCTACAATTTTGCATTATAGCTTAAATTTAGCTGCAACTCCAATAGCGGTCTCGTCATAAATTAATTTACAATCAGTATAAGTTATTCATTAAATAATGCATGAAAATGCAATGAAAATCTATTTATCTCCTTGCATGTCAGATATAATGTATAATTGTTGAGCTTATTCAAACTACATTCGTATACAACAATAGGAGCTCTACAAGTAGAGAAAGAAGATAATTTAGGGATTTTGAACCCAGCTTGCTGAAAACATGTGTCTATTGAACTTTAAGATCAGTTAGATCCAAATGTTGCAGCAATTGGTTCAATGATCATGGGCTAGTTTTGTCACTGGAAAAGAGCTTGACATTGGTTTGACATTTGCTGCATAGAAAGCTGGACCCTTGTTGCATGTATTAAATAAAACTGTGAACTTCTTTCCGTCCTTAACGCTTTGTCCTCGGGGTCATTTTCTGAGGGATGCGCTATCAAGTCGAGTCATTTTGTAGCACTCTTAGTATAATACTTAATTCTAAATTAAATAATTACACACGAAATACATTTTTTATATTCACTCACTTTATTAATCTTTGAACCTACAAGCGATGATTCAAATATATGGGTATTTTTTTAAAAAGAAATGATAGCTATCACAGATAAATCTGCTGAGTTGCAGCATTAAATCCATGATTCACGTCTTAAGTTTGAGTAATAAGTGGTGATTAGAGTAAACTTTTAAGGTCAAAGGGTTAATATATTGTATGTATTTCCAAATAATGTTTGCGTTAGAAATAAATAATGCTATAAATCTGTAATGTTGTTTCCCAGTAAGGTTAGGTAAGTAAGCTTAATTCAAAAACTGGAAAGACCGTTTGATGATCAGCTGTGCCGAATCCTGACCAGATGTAAAGTCACTGATCTCAGGGCTTGGCGACAAATTTTTTTTCAGAATTTTGGCGATAAAGCCTGACGTAACCGAGATATGCTTGATTGTTCCAGACTGTACTGCTGTGTATTGCGTCTATACGTCCAGGCTGTGCATTCGTCTGCATATTCGTGTTACTGAGCCGTTTATTACTGATAATTGTTGTGTTTCTTTATCGAATAACAAATCGAAACAACGAATTTATAACAATATTTTAAATTATATCTTTTTCTTTTAATAAGCTTGCGTAATTTGGCTAACTATTCCCATAAAAAATTGCTATTAAAATTTATCAAGTATTTACATGTATGCTAACACTACAGTTTTCCAAAAAAAATTCTGGTGTATAGTTAAAAATTTTAATGGAACTTTCATTAGTTAAAATTCCTCCATAAAGTTATTTTATAATTCACCGCAATTTTTTTCTGTTCGTTATGTCTTTCTCTTTGTGAGCAAGATAAGCCCCAAATTACGGTCCTGAAAGTGTAATTCTACACAGATGCTCGAGGTGGAGAAGGCCGTAATCAAAGCAGAAACTAGATTTTCCAAAACAGAAACACAAAACCAAACCACAGGTCTAAAACCTATTCGTTGAAAAGAAAAAGAAAAAAAAAATAACGGGTGAAATGAAAAGAAAAGAAGGGGGGAACAGAACAGATGAGAAAAGGGTGGTTAAAAAAAAAGATCTCTAAAGTGGTCATGATTAATGTGTCCCGCTTCCGCCAAGCAAAACAAAAAGAATAGGACTTCCACAAGTACTTAAACGCTGGCATAGGAATCACCGTGGTATTTTGGTGGTGAAAACTTATCTCCAACAGTAGTTTAAAGGTCTGAGATAAGGCAGAATCACTTTTCCGGCCGCTTCACACCTGATAAATGGCGTTTCAAAGGCCTTCCCGTGTTTCAAATACTTTTGTTTGACTGCAGTTACTTTATCCCTTGAAGAAAGTAGGGAGAGATACCTCGATTATATATATATATACAGAGAGAGAGTGAAATGTTTTCTGTGAAAAGTTTAGTGTTAAAAGGTAGATTAATTATTTGTGCGTAGCATTTTTTCTTGCTATATTCAATTGGTGTTTTATTATTATCATAGAAGTTAAACCCTTTTGAATTTGTTTTAAAATTTTGAATTCTGAATAACAGCAGGCAATAAAAATTTGACATTGTTGTGCCGTTAAAGGGTCCAGTAAAATATCCGTCTTAGAGTAACATTTTTTATTCACAGGTTACGTTACGCATATAATTTTCATTCATAATTTTAAAATCATATTAGGATATATATAAAAGCATGGAAAAAAGCAAGCAGCAGGCACCATTGCTATATCTGAATTGAGTCACAGCACTACAGGACATCAAGGGGCCCTGTTTGTGATGTCCTTATCGCCATTTATGGTTAGTATTACAACTACAAGATTAATAATACCAATTTATATGCCCAATTTTAGAATTTTGTGTATATATAGAATATAGATATAGATCTGAGTCATAGCGCTGCAAGACATTAAGGCTATTTCCGATGTTATAATCATTGGTTATGGTTAGTGTTACAGTTATATGATTAATAAAATCAGTTCATGTATGCAATTACTGCTGTTTCTTTGTCATTAACTATTCATATTCTTAAGAGGATCAAAGATTTTCATCAAAGAAAGTCGAAATTGCGCTGCTATTAAAAAATATATTAATTATTACACACCAGGCACAGCTTTATACTTCATTTGTGTAGCGAATCACTGGATATATGTTTTTCTATGGACTCAATTATGAAATTAAATGCATATCAGCATTTGTCAATTCAATATTGCAATCAACAACTCGTTCAAGAGGGAGAAGGAAAGTGATCTGATAACTGTTTCAGTGTTTTTGACTGTAACTGAATACAGTGTTACTATAATATTCTTTTCTGTAGTAGTAAATGGGCCGCGGTGGCCTGGTGGTAAGGTCTCGGCTTCGGAAACGGAGGGTTTTCAGGTTCGAGACTGGATTCCACCGAAAAACCGTCTGTGAAGAGGTCTCTTGCACGTTAAATTTGTCAGGCCAAATGTCCTCCCATTGCTGTGGTGTGGTGTGGAGAGGGCGGTGCCAGTTCAAGTGTCGTACTCGTCATCTGATCTTGGTTCAAAATTACGAGGTCCGTCCCAAAATAGCCCTCGTGTTGCTTTAAAACGGGACGTTAATATAACTAAACTAAACTATAGTTGTAAATATACAGTCAAGACCAAGTGAGTAACCAATATTCTACTATTGATCATACATGCCTTCTGTGCTTCGTATAGTTTTGAGATAGAATATATAAAACATCAATAAGTAGTTAATTAATAACATGAATCTTAATAAATGGTTATTACATCAAGTGTATTAAAGAACTCAAAATATTCTTCAAAAGCCCAGATTATTATCTTAGAAATTTGCAGAATGGAAAAGATCTACAATAGAGTTACAACAGTTTGGAAGTATTAAGGTTCAGACACAAAATCCATATAATCAAGTGGGTTACAATAAGAAAAGCTTAAGAGAAACAACAAATGATGTACGGATTATATTTATACCTAAGAGAATTCCATAACATTTTCTCATAAATTTAAAGAAGGTATTCCTTCATATTTGACCAATTCTTTTATTTCGAAATTTTATAAAGTACCTGCACTAGACGACTTAAGGCTTACTGAAAGTACGAAGTGAATTTTATATCAAATATGAATTCTTGAATTAAAACAATTTAAATGATTTTTTTTCAAAATGGTATATGCAGAGAGAACTTAAAGAGTTTAATAGTCAAATATTTAGCTAATACTATGCTTTCTTTTCAATTAAAGTTGCAGATATCTTCAGAATTTCTTTGCTTATTAATACGTGCCAAAAAATAGCCACTTTTGTGTTTGCGATACAACAATAAAATGTTGCTCAACTGATGCTATTGGGATATATAAATTTCCATGTCCACTTCAGCAAGGTTTTTTAATCCCCTCGTGATTTCAATATCGACTTTATATAGGAGAATGTCCACGATTTCACATTTTAAAAATGTAATAAAGTATGTTTATACTTTAGATAGTTAAAAAAAGGTGCAAAAACACAATCTCCTAATTATATATTTTTAAAATAAATAAATTAATTAAATAAATTTTTATAGCTCTTGTATGGTACAAAATAGTCATTTCACTAAGAGGGTATTATGGTCCTTGCAACATTAATTCCAAAGTTATTTGTGTGATTTTTTTTCTTCGCGTTTGGTATTTTTTGATGAATATAGGAACTGGATATTATAATTATTTTATGATATTCAGATACCTCAATATTTATTTTATTTAATCGTTTCATCACTTAATCATTGTGATGTATCTAATTAAAAATATTGATACGCTGTTCATTCCGAAAAATTATAATTATGTAATAACATATGGAAAATTAAATTAGTTTATTTAAAATGGATTTAAAATTTTAATCGTTTAAATAGTAAAAATTATATTTCAATGCCTAAATAATGTGATTAATGATAAAAATGCGCCAATGCTACCTTTTAAAAATTTATATATTTAGAAAATTTAAAGTAATTTTGTAAAAAAATGGAAGTTTTTCATTTGTTTCAACCCTTCTGAAAACTAAAATGTTTGAAAAATAATTGCTTCTTCAAAAAATAATTAAGGCAATGCCTCTTATCTTTTACAATTTTAAGAACGGCTTCAGCTTATTAACCATTAATTTGATAATTAAAGTTACAATAAATGATATTCTGATTTGCTGTGGTAAATAAAAATTAACAACACGAAGGACAAAAAATATACCCTTGTTGTTCATCATGGATGTTCCTCATAATATAAAGTAATTGGATAAAAGCTTAAAATTAGATATTTAACTGAGAGGGAGATGGAATTGTTTTCTAATGGATAAAAAAACTGCACAATTTATTTACATAAAATTTCTACCAATCTGCATGATGATGAAGGTTATCTATTAAATATGATTTATAACCCTTGTGTATTGCGAAACATTAAATGTGAAGAAATGCTTCAATAAATAAAAGCTGAATGAAAAACACAAAGCGTCTATCGTCTTATTTTCTTTCAGTAGAATGAAAATTCAATTAAGAAGTGTCCTAACAAAGCAGGATTCCTGCAAAGAAATATTGCATGCGGGATGAAGATAGCTAAAACGTCATCTTGATGATATAGTATTTTTGAAATATAGTTTTGATGATATAATTCCGGTTCTCGACGTTTTATAAAGGTTTTATTCTTGAAACATATTAATTTCTATAATCACTGTGGTCTAGCGTCATACCGGTATTGTAGTATCGATTCTTAGCCTTCTATAATGTGATTGAACAGCTTAAAAATGTTACATTTCGTCAGAAAGAAGATACATAATACTCAAATAACTAAAGTCTTCAGTTTATTCTTAACTGAGTTAACAAGACAAAAGATTTCGAAAAAGAAAAGAGCTACTAATTAAAAAAGCTAAAGAGTTAATAAAACAAAAGTAAATTTTTTATTGTCTAATCCTTTGCATTTGTCAAACGTTTTTGCAATAAAAAATAGCAATTTAACAGCTGCCCATTAAGTTAAATATTACTTACTCTATCTAGTTATGAGATTTGAGTATTTTTTGTGACACAAAGGGATAATGGAAGTCCTTATCGGTTTATGGTGCAGCACTGATAAGAATTTCTACTGATTTATCATCCGTACAGCCATAAAGAAAAGTTTAAAAAGATCTTATGTCGTTCCACAAAAAATAGTCCTCAAATAATTTACACCTCCGTTTTTTTTTTTTTTTTTTTTCTTACGCGGAAATAATTTCGCCGTGAACGTTCGAAAGAGGATAAGCTTTCATACCACGATCGGGAACCTTTCACCTCCGCTACAAATCGAAGGATTCCATGGAATAATAAATAATGTCCAAACCTTTGAAGCACAATCTCGGTAGATAAATCCCTTTCTTCCAATTTTTTTATATCACCTCCGGACATTCGAGGTGTGTTGTCAGGTTGCACGTGAACTGATTCCCCAAGGGGGGTGGCGTGGAAAAAAAGAAATAGAAAAATAGTCTTCACTTATACTAAACGTGAAGATTTTACGAAACATTTTGATGCGTTTTCAGTGTGATTTTTCAGACCACTTTTCGAGTCTTTCCTTCCCTTTATTTATCTCTATCTATTTGGTCTGAGATGTATTCTGTTACTTAGACTAATAGGCTGTGAAACGCTGATAGAACATTGGAGATAGCTTGCCGCTTGTCTTCCTGATAGTCAGTACGTGCTTTGAATGGGGGAGTATTTGTATTGTTTGGTATTCATTGAGTACACTCAATGGCATTTTTTAAAATGCATATATGTGTCTTTAAACTATACTTGATAGAGAAAATTGTTTAGAAAATGTATTTCCAAGTTACAAAGCATACTTTATCTCTATATACAGGCAATAATAAGAGAAAAATATGAAAAGTAATATGCAAAGTAAGAAAATAAGGTAAAAAGAAAATTACTATTTAGACCACTTTACTAAAAGTGGTTTAGCATTGGGCATAATGCAGTTTTACCATCACGATTTCCAACCACAATTTTTCAGTTCATACTACTAATATTCATTGGATTAGTTAAATATGAAGAGTTATAGATAAATTTTGAATCTAATTTGTATTACTCATGAGCAAGAATTTTAAGGGGTTACTTTGTTTTCCAGTAATATAACGCTACTGGAGGGTGATTCTATGGAATCCCTTTTACCTTATAAAAAATAGAAATCATGTATTTACGAAATAAATATTTAAAAATTATATTTATTTATCAAAAAATTCCTAAAATAAATCTTTTATGCAAAGTTGGGTGCATTATAATTTTAAGTATAAAACTAGATAGGTGTCAACATTACAACCATGATATTTTAATAATCTTACATACTTTCATTTATTGAGTACATTAAACCTTTTAGTATCAGGGGCATCTAGAAATAAAACTATTAATGTCTCTATTCTGTCCATAAGTTGCATGTTGTGTTTCATCATACAGAAACTCAATTTTCTTATTTCTCCTGAAAATTGCAAAGATAATAAGTCTTCTCTTCCTTAGTTTTCAAAACTGGAAGAAAATAACATGGTCAAATATTTTATGAAACTATAAAAAATGTATGCTTCTCCTTCAAAAATGTCGAATATTTTTGAGACTTATGAAAAATAAACTTGGACTGCTATAGAATTTCTGAAAAATTTAAACGTTTTATGAATAATTATCAACAAAGAAAAGTTTACTGAATTTTAAACAGATACAAAAAATACTTTCATAAAATATTCCTGATAACTCCATTTGGACATATTGAAATTTTGAATTATTTTAATTAATGGAGCTAATTAATTAGAAATTTAATTAAAAATTACCTCTGTAATTATCCCCTTTATTTCAAAATATATTTGTACCAAATTCGGTAACTTTAGATCAAGCATTGTAGTTATAGAGCTCCACAGACAACCACATATGCATCTTCCTTTATTTTTCATGGACATTATTTAAATTTGATTTTTGATCCAAAAAGTTGCATATATTTGTCAATTATTTGGATGGAAAGATGGACAATAATGTTTTAACTTTGATAAAAATTGTAATTATTTCAACAATGAATCTATATTACATAACAATTTGTAAGCAAACAATTGCTAATACCTAAGAAAATATTTATATTATTTCATATATCATATAAATACAAATATAACAATTCTGCAACAACATCCAATTATTTTCATAATAGATAAAGTCTTAATATCCTCGTTGTACTTCAGTAAATGTCATTTAGATATCCAACCAAGCTATTACATCTAACGAACATTTCTGGGTTACAAATTCGTACAGACATAAATATTCCTTATACTCAAACTCTTTAGTCCCGATAAAGCAACCTCAATTTCCTAAACTGTAACTATTCAACGTAGCTTTCCCACCTCCCCTTGAGTCAACGACAACAACCCCAGGCTTCACGTGACTTCATTCTATCCACGAATCCATTCACTCTTCTACCGTAAGTCTAGAGTAAACCTAAATAAGGATTCGACGGTCTACCTTTTAATAACAGCGGCGTTCATCGTCCTTTTAAACTGGGTACCGTCTTCTGGGAAAGCGTGTTTGGATATACCGATATATTTTGACTAAGTTTGAATTGGAGGAGGCAGGAAACTAATGGGAACTATAATAGAAGGAATAAAATTGTCGGTATTCTAATACAATCTAGAATAAATAATTTATCAGGAAAATTTAAAACATATAGTAACATATATATAAATTGATAATTGATGTATTAGGTAATCCGATATCAATTAAAATTATTGAAATTGTTAAATTTTATAAAAATAATAATTGAAAATAAGAAAATCGATTTTAAGTTTACAGATTTTTTTATTTAATTATTAAATGATTTGCAATAAAAAATTACTTAAATTTATTAAAATTATTTTCAGTTAACACTTATAAATTATATGAAAATTCGTGCTTATTAATACTATTTATTTTAAGATCACTTTTATATCATCAGAATTTTTATTTAAAATTTTGAGAAATCTATATTTCTAACGAAGTAAAATTTCATTTTCTTTAGAACTTTAACATTCTTTAATGATTTTCTGATATGCAAAATAAATATTTCCTTCATTTACTAAGTAAATTAATATTATATAATAAAATAATAGTTTTCTATTTTGAAATCCTTGATAAACATAAATGTCGATTCCGTGTTTTGATCAATAAAACAGGTAAAATAAAATATTTTAGGCACTAACCAAAGGAATATTTTTTCCTTTATTAAAATGTTACTAAAATTTTGAATAATCGGGAAAACACAATACAATGATAGAGAAAAACAATTCTACGATAGAAAACAACGATTTAGATTGTGAAATTTTTAAGGCAGCCATTAAGTGAAAATTACCTAGGATAATAATGAAGATAATAGTTAAGATTTGCTGTGACTTAGAGAGCTTGAGCGGAGAATAGCATTTCAAAATTTAAATCTACTCATGGTAATGCATCTCTGTATGTTTAAAACAATGTAACATTTGTTATTTAGACCAAATAGTAATATGTTATTCCCCCAAATAGCAATATATACTTACCTCTATTGGTTTAGATAATTATTTAATGGGTAACAAAGGGAATATTTAAGAGCTTTTATTTAATTATTTGTGCATAAATGCTTGTTTTAGTTCAATATATTGAATTAAGATATTTTTTGTAAAAGAAAACTCGAAGACAATAATCTTCAAATCAATTATCCTCACTAAGGTTTAGTTATTATAACAAATAAATGTCCGTGGCAATTTATTATTCTTGTATTGATGTAACAACTCTGTTATAGAATAGACATAAACATCAAAGACATAACATCATGACTATTAGCAAAAGCCTAAAAAAAAACATGTATTTCTCTCCAAAATATTTTTGACACTCTGCACTGATAAAAACATATTTCTTATAGCTCTCATTATACCTTATCTTACCATACATCATTATAATATCATTATGCCTTATATATACCACTTTATCTAATTAAACCTAATATATACCATTATATCTCATTATACCTAATTTTAGTATCATTATACCTTAATATCATCATTGCTTTGTTGGTCCCATCCCTCAGTAATTACTCTATTTGCACATATGCAATCGTCTCTGGTGAAAAGTTTCAGGGTAAGAATTCAAACATTTCTGGAAAAAAAATAATACTGTTTCCTTAAAACACAGAAGTTTAAAAAAGCAGTTTTTTTTTGTTTTTTTTTATCCGAGTCGATATATTTACTTTCATCTGGCTTCTATTAAAATATTATCATAGTGAACACATATTTTCTGCATTCTTCTGTCAATCACTTTACTCCCTTCAGTACATTTTTAGCTTGATTAAAACAATTGCGTCATATGAAAAAATATGAGCTAGAATTTTCATATAACTTAAATTTTCCTGATGATACTTAAACTCTATTCATTCATAGTACATCTAAAAATCTATTCTTTTTACTTTCTCTTAGCCAAAAGAAATATTTTGAGCACTTTCATTCAATAAACATCTTAATTCTACCATTTCTCTGTCGGTCACATCCACTCTTGGTATCCTTTTTCGCTACAACTAAGCAATTACATTTGGCGAAAATTATCGTGCTAGACATTCACACAGACTAAAATATTTCTGGAAGTGCTCATTCTCTTCTCTCAATAAAGCAGCTTCAATTTGCTAAACTGTAGCATTCCAGCTTATCTTCCTTCAACGTACTTAAATAAATGACAACAACCTGGGGCTTTATGTTCTCTTTATTCTGTCCACGGATACGTTCAATATCCAACTGAATTCCTGGCTAAGCCTAAATAAGATATGGGGGTCCATCTTCTAATAACAGTAGACAGAAATAAACATTTGGATATTGGAAATAATTGTGCCTGTATTTTGGATACATTAAAAATGGTATGAAGGAATAGGAGTTTTAATAAATAAAATAGAAATAGGATAGAAATTTCTGGTATTATAAAAAAAAATCACAGAACAATTTAAACTGTGATTGAATGCTAAATATTAGTCCGTATGTCATTTGTGTGTGAATATTATATTGAGCTGTTGTTTTATGTATTGCTGGTAAAATAGTTACACACTAGAAAACAACCTTATATTGTGTATTTAATAACAAATATTGGTGATTAAGACTTTTGAGGTATAATAATTTAATAAGAAGACTACCGTAGAAATTTCTACGCCTTATATGAAACTTGAATTACTCGCGTCTTATAAAGGACCAGCGGGTGACCGAGCTCCGCTCGGAGAAAACAGGTATCGAAGCTAACTCGAAGATTTAAATTTTCAATTGTAATTTATCAAAATAATACATGCCATAAGAAAATTTGTGAAACCATTGGTGAAAAGATAACCGGTTAAAGTGCACCATTGTAAACTATTCTAAACAAAGTTAGAGTTTGGAAAGGGAACTATTATATACAAAGGTAAAGTAAAGGTAAAGATTGAAGTGTGTTGAAGTTCAATATTTTTGACAAATTTATTTAGAAAAACCAAACATATATACATACATAAGAAACATATTATAAACCTATAACAGCATAAACATAAAACTTTATTAGTTCGCCATATTGGCTATAGATGGCAGCACGTTACCACTTGAAAATTTAAGTAGCCATTATGGTGAACTAATAAAGTTTGAAAATATCCTATCTGTAACTCCGAACTGCTCGACCGTAGCGCTTCAAAACCGGCGCCAATCGATTCCTCGTGGACAAAAACTCCAGACCCCTCAAGTTTACCGGAGTTTATTAATTCTGGGGCGATTTTCGACTTGGCAACCATTCCTCGTATTATAGTATTAGATTAAGTGTTTCAAATATCGCAATCCTCTAAAGACATGAGGTAAAATGTATTAAATAATTATAAGTAAACTAATGAATAATATTTTGGACATTGGAGATATATTATTTTCTTTATTTGCACTTCATTAAAAATTTAACAGGAATGTATGAATTTAGTCTGAAGTACATATACTGCATTTTATCCTTCTACCAGCAATCATTTTTGGAATATTATGTGCATAAACAAAAAAATGGCCTGAAAACGAGTAGATATAAATAAATGAAAATGAGTTTTTTTATGAGCTTAATCATGGAGATTAACCAAAGTCGTGAAGTTGAATTTCTAGACGATCAAAATATTTTCAATTCATATAAGAGAAAGCAAAATGATTGATTCTCTTTTATTAAAAGATGCTACATCGAAACTACTGTAGATTGTTTTCATTTCTAAATGCTTTTGAGAGCAATATATTTACATTTGTATGACAAGATTGCTTTTAAAATGGCTTAACAGACGAAGATAGAATGATCCCGCTACTCTCGATAAATATATACTAGAATTTTAGGCATGAAATATCAATATCATTATTGTAGTCAATATTTGATAAACATTGCTGGAATTCTAAGTAAATACTAATATATATACAACATATCATGATAGAATATCATATATAATCATGAGTAAATTAGAATGTAGGACCTGACGAAAATTGTATCTCAATGCAACAGAGTTCCTGGCAATACATGTTTTTCTTCATCTTTAACTGACAATCTTTTTTTTTACATATTGTAAATTGTTGCTACAAATTGATGCAAAATAAAAGCTGTAACTTATTAAAACATTCCACATTTTACGATACTGGTTTCAGCTGAATGGTAAAAATTTGTATTGGAAATAAAACAAAATTATGTTAAACTAGCAATAATCACTCATCTTTGCCGGTGGCATAACATCCAAAGGGCAGAATTAGCTTTAATAAGTCTGGCATCCAACCGATAAGACATGAGCATATCACGTAAAATCAAACATAAAAACGCATTCAAAAATTGTCAACAAAAAAAAAAACCCTACAAATTTTTTATACCACACATTTATAAATATTTGGACTGTTAAAAAATAAAAGTATAAAATATGCATAAACAAAACAGCTCATTAAAAGTGCACAGTAGAAAAGCTATTTTAACATTTAAAAATATACAAACAAGTTATTGTACCCACAGTTCCATGCTTGTTTACCTACTTTGTATAATCTGATATAAAAATAAAATTCAGCTTCCTTCATAATATCTCTTTGTAAACTGTATAGTACGTTTTTCCTCCTGGTACCAAGACAAAATGGTTTTGAGTTGAATATTATTCTAGAAAGGGCCACATAAAGTAGTTCATAAAATTATTCTTCGCTTAAATCAATTATTGCAGTCATAAAATTGCAATTGTATAACTGATTCCTTTATTTTGATATGACTTCAATATACTACAACCTTCCCCAATAAATGCCCTGCAAAATGGTAAAATGGTATAAATATCTCCGATATCAATTAAGTTTTTTTTTTTAGTTTTTCTTTTTCAAATATACAAACGCTTTCATGAGTCTTCATTTTATACTTATAGCTGAATAACGGTTAGATCACCTGAATCACCCGATTTTAATCATATTAATATTGGTGACAATTCGTTATAACTGATTTTAAAATTCGATCAGTCTGACATGTTGTTGATCATTGTTATTACTGTCACAGCTTACATTAACAGATTATCATAAACGTAAATCCTTACCAATTCTCTCAGTTTTAACTCTGTTCCTTTTTCAAATAAGGGCTCATCTAAGGGCATGTTGAAATTAAATAATTCTGTACAGAACAACCAAAACAGAAAGATAGTTTAATAGTGCAAACGTATCCACATTTTGCAATATGAAAATTTCTATCAAATTTTATACCTAGGTGAAATTAAGATTTCTTAGTTTTAACCCCCCCCCATTGCAATTGACGGGAAACCTTTTAATTCTTAGTGATTTTCGTAAAATTTAGATATGTGATTTATACAGATTATAGTAACATAAAAAATATACATACTATGAGATCCTTACGGTTCAATTTCATGTTTGTATGTTTTTTATATCTTTCAGCATGTATGCGTTGGAAATTTCCCAGCTAGCGTTCATTCCCTGTATATCATTATGTTTATGGAAGTAAAACTGAGAGGACAAAATAGATAAAAACGTTTTCATATGTGGAAAGAAAAAGACGTTAACTTTAAATCACAATCACAATAACGGTTACTTTGTGCTAAGACTGTGAAATCATACTAATAAACTTCACTTCAACTTTCATATCATTTTTATTCCTATTTAAGTTATTCAAACTGAACTTTTCCCAGCCGACTTCTTATCAGTGAGTTCTCTAATTAACTAATGAAACTTAGTACATTTCTTAAATCGGATGTACAACTGTGCAGAATTGCCCTTGTAAGGCGAGAAACAAAAATTTGTTGAACATTAATGGAACTCATTAATTAAATAAAAGAACGCATGTTAATGATAATTTGAACAAAAATGTTAATTAGTTTATGAACAACCTCCAACTGTTACATCTTTCACCTCAGCGAAATTCGATGCTAGGAGCAACTTAATTTAATATTCTCTGGTGAATTTGCTAGCACTCCATCGTTAATGACTTTCTAAAAGAAAGCGAAAAAGCATATAAGTTGGGAAGAAGAAAAAATCTGGAGGAGAGACGGTTCTAAAAGAAAGAAAAAAAATTAATAGTGAAAATACTTAATTTGACCTTCTTTTTAATTGCGACTCGAAGAATTTTTCCGTCCAGTAAAAAGACCTTTTATTTTATTTTATTTTTTCTTCTTCGAAAGGATACCATCAGACTCGGTGTAACGTTACGCTTGTCATTATGAGTATGAAATTGAATTTTCAAAGAAAAACTCAGCGCCCATGAATACAACGGGACCAATGCTGAACTTTGTACCTTTTGAGTAAAGACTGTAATTACTTTCCTCCGCGTAAGAAAAGAGTTCCCCTTCTCGGTCGCTAATGATGCCCTTTTGCTTCGTGACGTCACGTCATCAGAGAATCAAAAAAGGGCAAAACCGGACTTGAATAGCGATTTTCGTGAGAGTCATGCTTAATTATGTACAGCAAAGAAACCGGTTTTACTTTTCTGCGGGAAGCCTTTTACAGTGCTTAGGGCCTGTCATTATCATGACAATGATTATAAATGAGAATCATTTCTAACTTTTCAACGCGGAATGAAATTAATCGTGTTTTTGATCAATTGTTTCCTAAGTGAATGTGTTTTTCAAAGTAGAAAGTTCACTGATGTGTTATTTTTTTTCACAGTCCAGTTTGTTACAAGTATTTCAAAATATTGTTTTTGTAAGAAATGACGTAAATACGTTTTTTTTGTTCGTATAGCAAATACGCTTTGAATAATTTGAAATAATTTTCTTCATTTACAAATGTTGTAATTATGTATACAAATACTTTGCAAAATATATCTTATAACTTTAAATGATCAATTCTTGTATTTATATAATGTTACATAAATTCATTTCATGTATTCGGAATCTGCTCTATTGATTTGGATTAAAAAAATTTGATAAGTTTCTGCTTTTTAAGTTTATTTATATAGGGGTATATCTATTTGTCTTTCCTAAAAAACACACGATTTTATACGCATACAACCCCCCTTTTTATAACTAAATATTGCTATTTGGATATACATGGCATACATAACGGCATCAGAGGTTTGTAGGTGGTTTCGGACTCCCAGGCATTTTTCTCATATTCGATACCATGTTTGCAATTCAAATGAATGTCCCTTATAAATACTTTAAACAAGTCATATAAAAAGAACTTATTTGCAATTTTACAAAATGAAAGGAGAGGGCAGGGCAGTTTTTAAGGTGTTTATTTTAGAGTTAAAAAATATTTACATCCAGAGTACCTTCTTCTTCTTGCATACAGTCGACGACCTCGCAACCACTATTCAAACTTTTGATACTTGTGTATGAACTGCATGCTAAAGATTTCGTTAGAAGAGAAGCCATAAGGTGCCGAAATTTAAAGTGGAAATGAAAAATGAATTTCACTAATATTGTATATTATGGCATATGTTAAATGAAATAATTAATGGATTTTATACAACTTTGTGCTGTAATATCTACACAAAAATAAAGAGTAATAAGACTCATTTCTCTCAAATAAGTAAATAAAATAACAAAGGTTATGAGCATTTTTCATTGCTTGTAGCTATGTCATTCAATAAAGAATCCCATATGTAAAATAAATAGGAAATAATGAGTTATAATTTATTGAAGCCGATAAAAAACAGTGAAAAGTAAACTTTTTATCTATATAAAACTCAAAATATATTGATTTGATTAATTAGTTCCTTAAAAATAATAAAAATTAACTGTGAAATAATTGAAATTATGTATTTTTTCATAAAACAGACCAAAGTTAAAAACCAATGCTATAGCCTAGAAGTTTGAATAACTAAATCTTCTTCAGATGATATACAACACGCTGTCCTTAAAAATAATATTCAGGAATATTAATGCAATAAATTACATATTTTTATCCAATACTAAAAAATTTCACAATTGTGTTGCAATCATGTCACATGTTCGAATATTAAGATTTGATTATGCATCCCCCTCCCTTAAGAGAGAGAGAGTATATCAATGCAATGAAAATGAACGGAAGTGGTCAAAAGCTTTAAACTTAACAAAACTATTTTGTCTATTAATATCAAAATACAACTTTAAGGTACTAACTGCAGAATATGAGAAAAAAGTGATCATAATATTCTGCAGCAAATATGATTAAGAATTTTATTAAATATTAAAAATATATAATAGTTAATAATTATTTACGAAATAAAAACAATTACAAAGGCATTCTGTCATTAGTGAATTTTACATTGAAAATTTTATTCTTAACAAAACTAAAATTGAGTGAAAATCCAATTTCATCCAGGGGAGATAAAAATAACTCGATCAGGAAATTTATTCACAAAAAATATAATACAAAAAAGTTCATTAAAAATTAAAATATTTTATAAATTTCATCGAAATTCCATTTAAAATGACAATATTTTTATTAGAATGTCAAACCTTCAAGATTTACATTTTAATCTCAGTGTTTATTTATTACAAATGCCCAGAAGATTTTCTATGATTCCAATCTCCATGTTAATGTTATTTCTTTTTCTAAATCCAAGTTCTTAAAAAAAACATATATTTAACTTTTTATCTTTTGCTTAACTACTTACTTAGTAATTATTCCATCTCTAAAGTTTCAAAATTTTATACCCTCCAGTTACAGAATTCCCGCGCTGCGTAAAAGTATTCGAAAACTTCTAATTAAATTTGAATGCTGTATCCTAAGTGGTTTTATTTTTGCAATACTTTTTTTTAAAAATTTCTCTTAAAAAATGTCATTTGTTTTCTTATCATATGATGTTTAGTAGGAAAAAAATAAATTGACAAATTATTCAGAATTTTAAAAAGAAAATATCGAATTTTAATTTCCATATTTTTCAAAAGCATAATTGGAAAATAATACACTCAGTAAAAAAAGAAAAAAAAGTTAGCAAGAATTTTTAAACAACTTAAAGCTTAGCATGGGAAATGACGAATGCATAAAAATGATGCCATTATAGTCCTTATATCTCTCAGAATATTAATCATATTTTCTTTCCAGCAAAAAATATCCTTTTATCAAATTCAAAAATAACAGAAATTCTTTGACAAAAAATATTTCCTCTTTTGAGACACATTTTCAGAAATATGAAAGCCCATAAACCATTTACACAGTAGCTCTTCAATCTCATTAGAGTTAAGAATTTGTATGGCAATAATGGAGGTCTGGAAGTCACCGTCTAAAAAGGGTTAAATGAGAAGAATGTGTTCTGTCTTCTCGAATCCAACACAATTACTAAACTTCTTAAGAAAACTTTAAAACCATTATGTGTGGAATAACTTTCCCCCTTCCTTTCGGAATGGGAAATGAAAATGCTTGCAAAAACCTTATGACACTAAAAACTATCTAATCTTTTCTTTTGCTGCAGAATCTTTAAATAATGGGTTTTGCAAAAGAAGAAAAAGAAAAAAAAAATTGGGAGCATTAACTGCGGGGTTTCTTAAAAGCAGAAAATTCTTCAGGAAATAAGCTTACCTGTGAAAAAAGGCGCAGATTGAAAAATGTTTAACATTAGTAGAATTTTAAGTAATTTTTATTGTCAGAGATTTCTGCTGGTGACAAATGTCTGAGGTATTAAAATATTTTTTTATACTTAAAATCTTTTCTGAATGCGTTAGTGTTTATTTTGCGAAGGGAAAAAAAATATTTTAAGTAATTTCCGGATTTTTCTTTTTATTCTCTTTCTTTCTCTTTCGGTTAATATTTCATAAATATTTCCGCTTATATCCATTTAAGTGGTAAGTGATTACTTTAAATAATGTTTTACAAAGTAAATGCGATATGTTTGCTTTGTGTGATTAATTTATTTATGTCACAGAATATCATCCATTTTGTTCATCTGTATTTAAATTAGAAGTAGTTCAGAATTACTTGTCGGATGTCTCTTTGATAAAATCTAAACAAAGTATGCTCTTTAAAAGAGTTAAGTTTTGCATTTGGGGAAAAAGCTTTTCATTTTCTTTTTTTATAAGCTAAGTTATTATTTATATTTTTTCAGACTAAAACTAGAACAAAAAGGTATATTTTCTTGCAAAAAGTGACCTTATCTGTAAAATTTGCTCTTAAATCTCAGTGAACATGCGTGCCTTAATTGATAATAAGGAAGACTTAAGAATTTGGAAGTGCGTGGGGAAATTCAGAAGGAAGATTACAAGCAGTAGTATACAGAAAGTAGAAATTGCTGGTGGGGATACTGTTACCCAGGGTAGAGAGAGAGCAGACTAGTTGTTTTAGATCGGTTTTCTAGTAGATATTGTTAGTACTGAGACCTGAAACAGCGACAGTAATGGCAAGATATCTAGAAAAATGGTCTCGCACAGATGTGTATGTCGTAATGCGATTTTTATGGGCCAAGAATGCGTTCCCATCGGACATTCACAGGAAAATCGTTGAAGTGTACTTGGGGAGGAGCAATGAGTAGAAAACAGGTGTCGAAATGGAATCGTTCTTTTGAAGCGGGCAGTGATTGCTGGAAACGTTTAAGTGGGAGGTCTGTAGCTACTCCCTCTCTCATACAATCTCGATTGGGCTCCCAATGACTATTTCCTTTTTCCAGCATTGAAGAAAGCATCTGGCACAACGTTGATATCAGACAGTATGTTAAAAAAAATACCAAGAATGCTCAACAGCCAAGGACCTGATTATTACCAAGGCCTGTTAAACAAGTTGGTCCAGCAGTGTGATAAATGATTCAAAATGTTTCGTGATTATGTTGAGAAGTGGCCGCCACATACGTTTATTGATTAGTTTATGTATTCTGTGTATATTGTTAATACAGCAGTTTTCCTTTACCTCGTAAATCTTTTTTTTAGGCTGCCTCTCGTAAATTGGATATTGCTATAAAAAGAATAGATAATGTTTCATAAAACAAAGAGATGTTGATTCACTGGTCAAGGTTTATTCTTTGTTCAATCAGACTTACATTCTTTGTTTGCGTTTAGCTATCTTTCAATATTTTTTCGATTCTAAAGTTTTTATCTTGAAACTAATTTAAGTTTTGAAGTACAATTTCTTTTATTCAAATACTAGATAATACCTGATGCGTTGCTGCCTCAGAAGAAGTTTTAATTTATATAGATTATATATTCGATAATCTTAATATGCTTATAACCATCCCGTAACTGCAAGTAATAAGTAATCAATGTTTTATCTGAATCGGATGAGAGGGACGGTAGCGCATAAGAAGCATACATACCCACATTCATATATATATATATACAGAGAGAGAGAGAGAGATTATGCTTAAAACAATGTCCCGATGATTAAGTTTCAATATGGAAACAAGAAAAAAATCTGATAGTGAAATATCTGCGGAATACGAAATTTTTAAGGTGTATTTACTGAAATTTTTATGCGATTTTCTATGCTGAATAAGGCGAAAGGTAAAGGATTAAATACTGTTCTGGTCTATGATTATTTATATGTATTGATTTGCTCCTAATACATTGAAAAGTGATTATTCTTGCGAACTCTCTCCTGATACGTTATTTTCTTATCCTACCGAAATTTTTTTACGATTTTTGAATATTCATTTTTCAAAGCGGCAATATTATTAGCGGCTTTTAAAAATCAATTGATTAATAAGAATTAGTTCTTAAATACACATACGATTTTTTTGATTTTTTCAGTTACTTATTTTCGTACGAACAACGTTTGCTTGACATAAAAGTCCAACATTGTTAGATTATGAGATTAAGGAATTCAAATTCAGGTGCTCCGCATTCATTCCCTAAAATTGGCCAGATCCATTTTCTGGCAGTAGCTGCTTATAAAAATTGAAACTTTTTAAAAATTATTAATGTTTCTTCCAATATAAAAACTTTATTGTATAGCAAAATCGTGAAAAATATAAAAAAAAACATCATAAAAACGGAACAAAGCATATATTCAAGAAATTTCGACATTTTTATTTACACATATACGTAGAGTTTGGATTTCAAAAGGTTAAGAATCATAATTATTATCCCATCCATCAAAAAATTTAAATTTCATATTGTTATTAGGAATTTAATGAAGAATCAAAAGCAGAGAAAGATTCAATTTAAAGTAAGATTTATTTTTGATATTTCAGAGAATCTTTTTTTTTCCTACATATTCTAATTTTTTTCTAATTATTATTAATATAATGAGGGAATTAAATTGGGATGGTGCTGTCTTCTTCAATTGGACAAAGAAAGGTTATTCTACAATTAAACAATAAGAAAATCTGAAATTATTAAAATGGAATTAAATAGCCTAATAATTTTTTGCATTCAAAAAGTAACCGTTCCACGGGTATATTAGTTGTAAAAGCATCGTATTTAGCAAATACAATTAAAAATGAGATTTAAATAAAAAATTTATTAAAAATTGTATTGCAATTTATATTTTTGAAATTCTATAAAATTGCTAAACCAAAATCCTGATCGCTATACATTTAAGCTCTGCAGTTATTGGGCATATTACTATGACAAATAGAAAAAATATCTGAGCAAATTTATATTTATAGATATTCCATATAAATATTAATGGATATAACGATATTGTGTGACATCAAACAAAAATACCAATATTGTACAATATTGTCTAATATTGAATTATACAACATCACAAATAATGCTATGCTACAGGCCGTGATATGTAGGTATAAGCCCTATTACTACAAAATATTTCACGAAGAACAACTAAAGCCATTGCTTTTCGCATTAATTATCGACGCTATTGAGTCTAGGCCAATCACTTTGACAACAATTTCTGATTAAAGCGGTATTAAACATACAGTAAAATGCTTTCAGAGTGGGCAGTAATTAAAGGATCGAGCGGATAAGAACAGTGTTTAGTCAACTGACCGTCGCTATCCACCCACTCTAATAACTCTAAATGCTGACTCATTAACTAGATAATAGTATGGGACGCTGCAGGATTAATTCTAAATCTAATGTGCCGTTGTTCCAAAGATTGGCTGCATCAAGGAATAATCCAGGGTTGATGGAGGGGTGCCTATCCAGTAAGGAGAAAGGGTAAAACCTTTACACATTGAAGATCCAAAAGAGTAAATTTCAAATTAAAGTTCTAAGTCGTAATTAAATCTTATTATCTGACGTGTCAAAGAGTCGGTCACATCGAATTTCAATGGCCATCGTTTCTTCGTCTTAATCTTTGGCTTGGTTTCCTGTTCTGTTAATGAATACATGCTTCCTCTTGTGAGCAAAATGTTGATCATTGTTTATGTGGAAAATGGTACGGCTTTTACATGCCTTTTGTACCATAGCATGTAAAAATCGTTCTTCATCAATGTAACATTATTGTAGATGATGACAATAAAGGTATGAATTAATGAAGCAGGGTTCTGATTTGGAATTTATCACTTTAATATCATTGAAAATGTCTTCTATTATTTTGCTAAATTTATTTGTATGTTTCTGTGAATATTAACCTATCTTTTTGCTTTATTTATTATATTTTACTGACCGCATTCTTTTTTTTTTCCTTAACACATTTGAATCTTTTTTTTATTCTATCCGACCACCCATATTAAATGCTCTATACATTTTTAAATTGTTAATCTATCTATCCATCTGTCTATCTATCCATCCATCTATCTATCTATATGTCTGTCTATCTATCTATCTATCTATCTATCTATCTGTCTATCTGTCTATCTGTCTGTCTGTCTGTCTGTCATAAAGAATTACTGCAATAAAAGTTATTGTTTTAAAATTTATACTTTGAAATACAAATTTATTTTTTATATTTATTTACTATAGTAAAAAAATTATAAACTAATAAATGATAAATGATTTAAATAAAGAGTTTTTTTCCAGTTATTTCCAAAAAATATATAATTTAATTCTTAGTCAATATTAGTTGTTTATATCGTTGAAACAGATTTAAGTATTAGTATTGCATCAGTGTATTGAATGTCTTGATCCTGATCGATCAAATAAGAGCAGAATTTCAGACCATTCTTCTATTAAAAGCCATATATATATACATAAGAACAACTTTTTTCTAATCTAAGTTAGAATATTTGAAATTTACACCATTCGAAAGTTGATGATATTTTCACAAAAGGGAAGATAGGCTTGTAGTGAAAAGAGTTCTCAATCAATTCGGAGAAATTAACCTTAAAAAAAACGAGGTTCTTAGTTTACATGACTACTCCAAGGTGGTATGTAACTGACCAGTCCGCAATCCAAGAAGTCTCCTCTCTTCCTCTTCAAACCCCTTCCCTGCATTTTAACTTTGTCCAATCTCCACCTTTCACTTCCCACTGGTCCACTTTCTTTATCACCCAATATCCGTACAGCAAAATGCCCCCTTCGTGGTCATCAGCCTATTGTGGAAATGTCCATCAAGGATACGTTCTCGTAACTGACTGTTCTGGAATGTGTGTTAATAAAGTCCCTTCACAATAGGGAACATTTGGCATCCAGATGGTTTGGCACTCTTTTCCCTTGAAGTTGCAATGAGTTTCTCTTAAATGATGAATCCTTCAGCTGACATCACTAATGCCAAACGCGACAACACTCAGGTGATAATAATATCTCTCATCTGGAAATCTTAATGCATTTAACAATTGAAGGTTTGAACAAACGTTGACACAGTTGGCTGGAAATGTTTTTTATCAAGATTGAGCAAGGAGAACTTTACAGTATCAAGTATCGGTTTGTATCAATGGCGAATTTTCAAATACGCAAGCTAAACGATTAGTTAGAGTAACTAAGTTTGGATTGGTAGGTAAGTAAATCTATTAAAAAAATATGTTCGAAATAAATAAGTTTACAATAATTATTTGAAGCATAATTAGTCAAATTCTTCAATAAATCTTATGCTCACTATGCCCTAAGAATATTTATAAAATCACCATCGGTTAGAATAGGAGTGAGTACAAACACGAATGCTGGACTCAATAAATACTCATATATAATCAGAAAAATCAATATATATATATCAACCTAAAATAAGTGACTAAAATGTCATTTTTTTTCAAATGTGAAGTTATATTGCAAACATTATTAATAAAGGAATATCGTATGCATTGGTTAGAAGAATCTGGATATACTATTGTTTGCATGTACAGTTTATTAGAAACAGTTTATATATAGTGTGTGTTTTAATATTCTTTGATGCAAAAGACAATTCATTTAAATTTTATAAAAGAGTAATATTGAAATATTTTGAATTGAAGGAATTTGGGATACCTTGACAAATTCTAATGCTGAAGATAAATTTCTTTTATATACAACTTTTAGTCTCCGTTCTTTAACTATTAGAAATGTAAGAAAATCAAAAGATTTAATATTAATGGAAACAATAAATAAACGAATAAAACAGTTTATAGCATTAAAAATTTTCAACGATTCAGAGTTTAAATAAAGATGTCTGAATGATCTCAGGCTAATTTGTTTTTCAAATTTTAACAGATTTTTTTAATTAAGTATGTATTTAAATGACTGTTAAATTCAAAAAAATAGCAAGATATTATTAAGACTTGTTTACTTAAATTCCCAATTGATTAGAAATGTATTTTTATTGCATAATATTTGTGAAAATCATCGCAGAATAACGCCACAATTCAGAATATATATTTTTTAAATTTCATTTCATTAAAATTAAAAATATATTTCCACTCTCACATTCTCGCACATCAAAATACGAATATACAAGTTTGGTAACAGTAGGAAAAATGATCAGTCCTATATATTACACACGCTGACAGCTAGGCGCACACATTTACTTTTATCATTATTGTTAATAATGAAAAGAGTATAATAAATTATGTTTCCCTGGCTTCCGTTCTTTAAAGCAGACCTATTTCTTAGGGAAAGTTTTACTTTCCTTTAGAAGTTTGATATTTATTAAATTACAAGAAGAAAAGGTTTGCAGAAGGATGGATGCTGATATTTATTTTTGATTTTTTTTTCGCCCCTGCAATTGGACAAGCCTGTTCCGGAGACAGTGATTTAAATCTATGGGATGTGTCTCTTGGTTTTAAGAAGAGCCTACAAGGGCCAAGAGTACAACTGTACCCCTCCTGCAACAATCATTCGCTTTCACAATCTCTGTTCTCATTCATACATCTCACAGATAGAAACGGGGACGAACAACCATGCTCGAACCGGGACTCGAACTCAGGACGTCCAAATCATGGGCAAGACCCCTATGCCATGAAGTCGGCTTTTTGAATTTTACTTTTGTGAAGTTCAAATATTGCATCTTTTTTCAGTATCAATTCTTTCTTGCATTTTTTAGAAATTAAAATATATATATATATCAGTTCCTTAGAAATAATACCAATCAGTTTCAACATATAATTCAAAAAATACCCAGAAAATATTTTATTGGAGATCACATTACTTTCGTAAGAAATAAAATCTCTAAATTTTTTTTTTTCTTGATACCCCTTTCTGATGTGAAACATAGTTTGATTCTTCTTTTTTTACTTAGTTTGTTGCATTGTAAAACAAACACATTAACTTGAAATTTAAAAAAAAAAAATTCATATTTTCTTGAAATCCCTTTTGTTAGTTTTACTTTCTCTTTTGCAAGCATTTGGAGGACAACTTCTTTATAACAACAACAATGATTCTTCTTATAAATTCCGTATTTCGTTGATCTTCTTTTTATATTTCTATAGAAATCGGGCTGGAATTAAAAGACTTTTCTAAGAAAATGGTATTAAAGGATTCAGTGTCCTCCGTCGCTAAAAATCCCTTACCTTCTGCTGAAAATAAAATAAAGGAGAGACATGTGTTGGCTGTCAATCCAGATTGACACATTACAAGAGCAACTTGAAAGAAGCCCTATTTGTCTAAAGGACAAAATGGGAAGCAAAAAAAGTAGAAGAGTTAGTATCCTGACGTGTGATGGAGTTCCCCTTCTTTGTAAGCTGTAATGGATACTCTGACCCAGGTTGACAGGATGGTCTTTCATGTTTGGAAACGAAACTGGGTCGAAGGTAAAGTGAAAATCTTATTTTGTGTCGGATCAAAATGAATCACTATTTTTTTACGATCTTGAGTTTAGAGTTTGATTTTTTTGAAAATATCTTTTAACCGGGATGTATTGGGAAGTCCTATAGACTCTGCTATGATCAAACACGCAATGTAAATAAGTTTTTTGAAGAGTCGGGGCATATTTTTGAGAAATTCCTTTTAAATTAAATATTATTTTTAACATCCAATAATGACATAGGAATTCTTTAAAATATATATAAATTTCAAAACAGAGCTTCCAGAACTTTCCAATTCCTTGAAGAGCTTTATTTTAATCTTTCTGGAAGCCATGTGTGATGTATTATAGGAATTTAGAAATATCCATGCTAGATATTTTATTATCCTTATTCATAAAGATTTTAAAATATTTTATTGTTTAATAACAATGCATATAAAATAAAAGGTGTTCGATTTTCATGTATACACAAGGGTCTAACAAAACCATTTCATAGTTGAAATAAATTTTGTATTGATTGATTGTATTAATGAAATAAATTTTG
>JAPMOQ010029525.1:275220-312184 GCA_026543055.1 Argiope trifasciata | reverse complement strand
TGAAATAAATTTTGTATTGATTGATTGTATTAATGAAATAAATTTTGTATTGATTGATTGTATTAATGATTAAGTAAGTTGCTCCCTTTTATTGGTATGTACAAAATTTTTGCTTGTGCAACTTAACTACTTTGTGTATTGGTATAACATTTCTTCACCTGAATCATATGTTTTTGTGCATTGGTTTGAGATGCACGTATGAAAGGCATATTTGATAGGTTCTAGTAAATATTTATTTATGAACGTTAATATAAAGTTTCTGATCTTTTTACTTGAATATTGAGTAAATATCAAAAATAAGTATTCTGTTATCATTAAAATTTGAAATGTAAAAATAGAAATCATGTTTGATTTTACGTATTTGTTAGTGATGCAGCTGCGAATTTTATAAAATCTTGTCATTTGTAATCATATTTTACATTCTATTAGTACAAAGCTTTCGGTCTTCAAAATTCTTTTCATGATAAAATTCCAATAAAATAAGAAATAATCCGATAAGTAGGTATAATTTCTTTAAGAGAAAAAATTTATATAGCAAAATTTATTATTGATTTTTGCAGTTTAATAAGTACTAAATGGTAAATAATGACATAATTTAAAGTTTCAGCTAAATTAATTCTATGCATAAAAGGGAGATTTACACCTTTTTGATTGAAGTTGGGAGTGATTGAATGAGTTATCCCCGTAAATGCAGTATATAAGATTAGAAACTGGTACAGTTAACTTATATAGTAATACCCGTCATCTATGCTTAGAGATATCTATAGAATTAATATTATTTTCGAAAGAATATCAGATAAACTGGTATAGGAATATCAGTAATATTGAAAACTGGTAAAATTGGGAACTACTGTGCAGGATAATTAAGTAAGTAAAAAAGTCTTTTATTCACACATATGTGATAAATATTTGTTTAAAATTTTCTTAAAATGCAAATTTTGACAAAAAGGGGACTAGAAATTTATTTAGATGATTAAATTTCAAACACATATTTTCATGTAATATTTATGAGAATGTTATATTCAAACCTTCTAAAAGGCTTTAAAAAATGAATGGCACTATAGTTTCAAACATGATTAATGTAATATAAATGCAAGCAGAATTCTATGAATGTCCAGAATTGAAAATGTAAGAAAATTTTAATTTTCGGTTCACTCTAAGCAACAGTTTTTTTGCAACAAGAAATGGTCGGTGTTTAACATTTAACCAAACATTCTTCAGCTACAAAACTTTACCCAGATAATGCATATATTTTTTACTAAGAGCAATATTAGTGAATGTTAATAATATTACTGGAAGACACACACATACAAATGCCATTTGAGGTATTTCTACAGCATGAGTTCTACTACACCACAGTCGTTTAATTACTGAACTGGCCAGCAGTATATTTTCTTGTCAGCAAGAACAGGAAAAAAATCTATGCCCTATGACTGAAAAAAATATATGCGAGATTGTTTTCGATGGTGTATTGCCTCTATCTGGCATTAGCACAAAATAAAAGAAAATTGGCTCATTTATCATGTTTATGGTATCTAAGAGCGTTTCTTTGTGAAATCTATGCTGTAACTTTACAAAAGAATTTTTTGTCACTTCTCTGTATCAGTTTTAAAAGGAAATCAAAGTTACACAATTTCCCGATAGTAGGCACAGCAATAATCTAATCCTATAATGTTCAGCAGTTTTATATAGTAAACCTAGATAGGATATTTATCACTTTTGTTGATGTTTAAAAATTTTTAATATTTTTAAAAACTACTTTAAAATGTGTTTAATACTACATTAAAATAGTGTGTAAAGAACAAGAATAAACGGAATATTCTACATATTTATTTAATTATTAAGAACAAGAAACTCTTCACTAAACAGGAATATCAGTACCTTTCCAAGGAAATAAGTATTTTATTTAGTCTCACATAATTAAAATGTCTGATGTTTAAACTATTAGGATTTAGTATAACGTAAACGTTACATCAGTTTGTGTAAAAATACATATTAAATATTTTAAGTACTTACTTTAGCAATGTTTTAAAATTTTTATTCACAAGATTTTTACTCTCTTGAATACAATTAGCAGTTTTTATTAACTTTTCCTATTTACATTTATATTTTAAAAAAGTAAAAACCGAAAAATACAACAGTTAGAAAAAACACGATAGTACCGAAATTGTTTTTCCACAAGCATTTCAAATTTGCAATTTTATGTTTCACGCCATTTATATTTCGATCTGTATTTCCTTAGATATAACTGGCATAATCAATCACTGGAAAACAAATTCACTAATGAAGATAATTTACTTTCAAAATTAAACAAAGCAAATTCTTCTTTTTTAACAAATAAAATGATTATTTTGTTCAATCCTTAAGACAAGATTTGAAAGCATTAATTGTGCTTCAATTAATACTTGAAAATAAATTAATTTGCTAATATTGATTTTATATTTTAAATTTCAATCAAATAATATATTCGATAGAATCTATAATTTTTCTAGAATTCGAAAACTTCCCAATTGAACAAAAATATGGATTTCTACGCTTAGTTTTTGTTAAATTCTGGAAGAAGAAAGGATAGATATAAACAACAAAGTGCTTAAGCAAACACAAAAATAGATGCTGACGTCAATGTTATGGTTGAATGTCCTTTCCATGCACTGCTTTTTTAAATGAATATAACTAGAAAATCAATTTTTAGGACAGAAAAAGATGAAAATCGATATCCGAGATAGGTTTTAAAGAGACAATGTTTCATGGATAAAAGTATCGAAGTTTTTTTATTATTATTATTTTGTAAAGATTTTATAAATAAATATTTCCCAATGCCTATTATTTGAGTTGCTTTTTCTTGTTTTAGCAACGAAACTTTGCCATATCAATAATTGCATGCTGGAAATAATTATTTTCTCTGAAAAGTAGATGATAATATATGTTGAAATGACATAAAATAATTTAATATAAGCTAGTCAATTTTACCAATTATTAGTGTAATATTATTAAAACTGTACCAATTTCAAAAAACACTATTCCTTTAATTCTTTTATAAACTTTAATTCAAAGGTATTAAAAAATACTTCTACAAGCAATATTTTTTCAAAACCTCAAAAAATATTGTTAATGTTTCCTGAGAAGTTATAATGCTGTTATTTGAGTAAAGCTTTATACTTTTGAGTTAAAGATAGAGATTGCTGGATATTACTTTAAATATTTCAAGTCAGATATTATGTTGAGACCGTCTAAACTTAAATGATCGTCACTGTGACATGCTTCATGAAGATTGGGTTCTAATATCCATTAATGGCCATGGTACATATTCTATTTAGGAGGTTTCTTTCCGTCATTGAAATGGAGGTAATTCGTTCCCATAAAGTTTTTAAGTCCTTTACAGAAAAGACAGCCGACCTTTCAGCAGAAAAAAGTCATTTCAATACCATATGAAAGACATAATGATTTTTTAAAATAGATTTTATTCAATATTATAGAAAATATTTCTTTGGTCCTGTGATATTGATCATGTGTGTGAAAATTTAAGAAAAAATAATTAAAATAAATTCGAAAAGAAAAAC
Organism: Argiope trifasciata; assembly: GCA_026543055.1. Classification (NCBI taxonomy): domain Eukaryota; kingdom Metazoa; phylum Arthropoda; class Arachnida; order Araneae; family Araneidae; genus Argiope; species Argiope trifasciata. The sequence goes on along the minus strand of JAPMOQ010029525.1, from coordinate 308,624 downwards.
ACACACTATTATTTCACCGGCCTCTGGGTACATTTCACATTTTATGTATTAAAGAGAAACATTAGTTAATCATAATTCTAATATAATGCTAATAAAGTTTAAAAATAACCAAACATCTTTTTAAATAGAAAAGAAACAAACTTATAAAAAGAAACAAACATATTTTTAAAACCTAGGTTATTATAGCGTCACACAATATGTCGTTGAATTAACTGAAAATGTTAATATTTTTAAAGATTTTTTTTCCATCTGAATATGGCATCCCAAAATTTTCCTATTCAGTGATTGGTCCTTATTTCTGTGGTGAGTATGATAATGTTGCGGGATCACGTTACCTATACCATTAGCAGAAATGATTGTATTGTGATTGGTGATGGCCATTGGTATTCAGTTTTAGTCATCTTAATCTTAGTCATCTGAAGTTATAATAACCGTTTTGTTTAAAAGTAAAAATTTCTAAAAATCAAATGAAGTATGCAAGTGATTCCAACGGGCAAAAATTGGGAGTATTTTCTTAAGAAAGTTCATCATATATTAAAAAGATATATTACCTTTATCTTTTAATTGTCAAATTTGTATTGTGTGATTGTGTTCAGTATATGAGATGCATATTTTAAAATTTAAGGGATTTTCGTTAATTTTCATGTTCCTTGTTTCTTAGCATTTGATTACGAGAACTCATTTTTGACTCCATCGAATTCTTTAGGGAAAAAATGCTAATACTTAAATAAGTTCATACAGCTTAACAAAGCAATTTCATACCCTCATGTTACATTACACATGTTGCTGAAGATAAATCACTTGTTACTAGGCCTCATAGCAAGATGACGTGCAATGATATCTCCATAAGCAGTCATAACGCTTGGTGCGATCAAAACATTTGTCGCCCTTCGTAAAACTTGGCTGAATAAAATCGTCCGCCACTCGCCAAAAATACTTGGGGAGATAACATCTATTGTCTCACCTCCAACTCAGTGGAGGGAGAATATTGTGGTGGTGAGCTCTTAAGCCAGATAAGAACTTCCGGACAGAAGTATACACTATTGTCTAGATGTTATGTTAAGCTTCTACTACCCCAATAGACCCGCTTTCAAACCTCAAGAATGCACAAAGCTAAAATGAGGACTAAACTTGTATGCAATGTACCCAATATATTATTTTTCAAACCAGCTGGCTGAAGTTTCCCTAGTCGTCTTTGACCACTAGTTGATTCGTCAGTAAATTTGGTTAAATATAATAATTACCCACAATTAAATCTCTAATGTATAATCTGATGTTCATAATTTAGAAACGTAGTATTGAGTATCAGTATGCAATAGATACTAAAATTGCGGCATTTTAATAACAATGCGTTCATTCTGTTTATTGTGTGCTTGAGCCTTCTTAATGGAGTTAAGTAAAATTACATCATAAGATTATTAAGAGCTTAAATGTTCAGTTATGTTTTTCGGAACTTTCATTGTGTTTTGTTGAAATACTATATCATTTCCCTAAGTCCTGATGCAAATCGTGGAGATATTTTACATTTTTTTTTCTTTTACATGTATCGACAATAGAAGAAAATCCCATGACTAAATATCCCCCGAGCCAATAAAAAATATTTGAATTGTACACCCAGAATAAAATTCCTCATCATCATAGATTAAATGATATTTAATGGGCATTCATTTATTATGGAAATTAAGAGAAAAAGATGATCAAAATTCTTAGGAAAATGGCATGTGATTTATTTTATGCTATAATGTGTTCAAAAGTTATGGTGATAGAATCAAAGCAATTAATATTTTATTAATTAAAATTTTTAATCATTGATGCAAAATGCATATTAACATCATCTAAATTATATCTGTGTTCAATTTAGAGACTGAAATGTAACAAATTATCTGTAATTAAGTTATCAACTCGCACATACATACAAGCAAGAACTTTCTTTTATAAGCATTGTTAAACTAATTCGATTGTTGAAATATGCATCTCATTATGGACATTCTTTTTAACATTTTTGTTTAATTTTATAATAGGCATAGAGAATTCATACTAAGTGTATGGTTTCTCTTGGAACTCTTAAAAATTAACAACAAATTTAACAAAATGATTTATTTACAATATATATTACATCAAATTTTATGTTTTAACATCGAATATTACATTGAATGATATACATATATATGTATACAACATTACGACAACAAGGAAAGGGGCTTGGCAATTTTCAGTATATTTATTCAATAGGTATATTAACGGCATCATCATAAATCAAATGACATTCCTTGGAGAACTCATTGTTTTGATTTAAAAATTAAAATTTATTTAATATACACATACAATATAAGAATTTCTTAATCTTTTTAATATATAGATAACAATAAAAACCAAAAATAGCAACATCTATTTAACTGAGTTCTGCAAATGCTTGAAAATTTTATTAAATATAAGTGATATTGTGGATAACTTTAATAGATTCATTTTCTTCTGTATTTGCATTAAAGTTTCATAACAACGGTTTTTCTCTTTTAGCTTAATACACAAAAATTAGAAAAATTTCTGAGAAACATTATGCAATATCTTGATTTAGTTTAATAAAGTTTAATCATTTTGAAGCTTTATTAATTATGTTAAAACGGACTTTTTAAAATCAAAAACACAGTTGAAGGCAACAATGACATTAAAGCATCCATTACATTCTCTACAAAATATAATTTCTCGAAAAATGGAAGATACTTTCTTCAGAAAGTTTTAACGTATATTAGATTAGGCTTGACAATATTTTATTTAATGTATTATTAAATCACAATGATTTGACTATCCCCCAGACCCTTTTTGTAAAACGGTAAATGCGAAGCTTCGTAACAATATGATAATATAATTAGAAAAATTAAAGTTAGAAACATGTTTTAATTTTGCTTATAGATATAAATATAACTTGGAAAATCTTGTGGTTTTATTAAGTATAGAATAAGCGATGATTTTAATATGGTATCTTCCATTCTAAATTTCTGAAAAATAATGCAACGGTTGTAGAATCTGCAGTTTAAATACGGTTTTTCATTTGGACCTTTATCCATTATGAGATATACGAAAAAGTGATTATAACGTATATATAGTAAATAACTTAATGCTATTTAAAAGTTAGAGCTGCTTTTTCTGAAAATAACTAGCATATTTTGTTTAAATTAAATAGGAAAAACTGCTTTAAATTCTTACATGCTTTAATAGTAATGATTATGTAATCAAAAATATTGTTTTGATTATTACTTTTTAAACTAAAATGTGTCCTCCATTACAGTACATTTGATATAAAATAAACATTGCATTATTTAATTTAATTAGAAAATATTTTAAATTAAACCAAATATTTAATCCATAAAAATAGATTTCTGTTTCTATCATGTAGAACGCTTCAGAAATGTGTGATATAGCGCATAAGAATTCATTTTTTAAAGAATATCTGGAAATATACCAAATTGTGGAGTATTCATCTGAATTTTTAAGGCATAAAAATTGTAAAGTGCCTAATTTTGGAGTTAAAAATTATATTGCTTTTAAAGGTCAATTTATATGAAAATATAGAGGTATAATACATATGACAAAATGAAAAATCTCTGGAATTATGGACAGTAATATACATAACTTTTATAAGTTAAATATCATCTGTAAATCAAATTTGTACATAAAATCAAATATACATTCAGTACATTCACAATTAAAAGCTATTTTTTATATCTACAAAGGGAACTTTAATGTCATAAAATCATTATAGTAATCAATTATCGTGATAGTTAGACATTTCAACACCAATCCAAACACTTAGAAAAAGTTTATTACACACCAAAATATATGAAGTATCAATGTTTGTTCGTTTTAAATTCTTGTATCTGTGCACATTGTCAAAACAAAGGAACGTTGTGGAAATTCAACATGTCTCGAAATAGGTCATATTCTGAAATATGATACTACCAGTATTTCCGCCTTGTGGGTTTTGGAGTACAAAAACCTTTGCTTTCCGTACGAAAATTTAAGTTTTCAAGTCCATTTATTATGTAATAATGAAAAAATGATAATATTAATTTCATAAGTTGATCATCATCCAAATTGATCAACTAAGCTTCTTTGAATTCCACTTGACTTAATGTTGCATAATATGTAAAACATTAGGCATAATGATATAGTCCAGTTCGCTGTTATCCATAATGTTGTAGATGAGGAACTCTGAACTGTAAAAAATACAAATAATAATCAATTGTTGTTTTATACATGTCTTCAATTAAATATAAATTTTAAAAAACGAAGTATTATTTTTATTATTCTGAAATTCTAAATGTAATTGAAAATCCCTCGCCCTCCAGAACTCCTAATAATGCAGATACGTGGATAAATCTCTCGATAATATTATAAGATGTCCATTAAACCTGCTAGTATATGTGGTTTAACATTCAGATACCATGGTTTATGATATGTTATTTTGTTCAGTGTCCATCCAAAATGCTTCGGATAATACTTTGATTTGGCTGTCATACAATCTTTCATTATTTTATAACTAACCGTGACAAAATTCTCTACAAAAGCAGATGAATAAGTCAAGGAACGGAAATTTGCTTTTGAAAAAGAATTGAAGGAGTATTGATTAAATAGATATTAAGACCATCATGTTCCTGACGAGTATTTAGAAAAAACTTAACTTAAACGTTAAAAAACTTAAACGTTTTTTCAATGCCTTACATAAGAAATTGTTTTATTCAGGGAATCTAACGTTCCTTCTTTACATACTTTGCTGCAAAACAAACTATTGCCTAACCTAGAATTTTGTAAAATTATAAAGGGTTACGAAAAATCCCCAGTTGCGGATTATGTATAAGGAAATTCTTGATGAATGCAAATCAACATTGAAAAAAATGTAAAAAGATGTTTTTCGTATTTGTTCCATAATTACTGTATAAAAACGAAGAGGTCTTCCTGCTTGTTAATATTAATCTGTAATTAAGATTCTTTCTTATCCATACAACCAAATTACACAAGCTTTTGAAAATATTAACATTCATTCAATAACTATTAACTGATTGTTATCTCTTCACATAGAGCATTCCAATGATTCCAATTTAGGTTCTGATAAAAGCATAATTAAATAATATATATGCAATCAAACAACAAATTATATGTTTTAACCAACAATACATATTTACTATATTAATTCACAATCAACTCGATTGATAATGCTTACAATAAATGGGTACAGAATTTCTGAGGCAAAAATACAATAAACCATGAATAATTAAAACAAAGCTGCAAACTATTTATTTATTAATTTTCGATGCTAAAACCATGGTATGTGTATGACAGTGATTCTCAACCTGTGGGGCGCGCCCCCCAAGGGGGGCGCGAGCACACTAATGGGGGGGCGCGAGCATATCCAAGAGAAAATGTTATTTAAAAAAATTTATTAAGTTACTGAAAGGAAAGAACACACACATACAAAACAAAATACATTTCGACATATTTAATAATTAACTTATTAAATTAAAACAACTTACTAAATTAAAAACAAATTTAATAATTATTAGTGACTTCCTTGGGTCTGTTTTATAGAGCAAAGTTTTTCGAAGGAGGGTTTCATATTAGAAATAGACACTCTCACTTCTTTTTCTATAATTAGCTGAGATCTATATTTTGTCTTCATAGAAGCCACAGCAGAAAATTCAGTTTCGCAAAGGTAAGATGTTGAAAATGGTAGTAGAATACGAAATGCCCTTGTTTTTAGTGCAGAAAATTCATCATCCATTCCTGCCCAAAATTCAAAGAGTGATTTATTACTAAATTGTCTTTTGGTTTCGCCGCTTGTTGTGAAGTCTATGAAGGTTTCTTCCTCTTCAATTAAGAGTCCTTCTGGAGTATTTTGAAATGGATCCCTCACCCACTTGTAACTTGATATCAGTTTGTCGTCAGCAAGAAAGTACTTTTTAAAATTCTTTGCTAGAATTGCTAAATGATTTTCAATGGTTACAAAAATAACTTTTATATGTTGTTCTTGAGCCTTGTAAGTTTTAATACAATCATTCAAATTTGCAAACATTGTTAAGTTTTCTTGCTTTAAATTTCTGCTCCACAATTCCAATTTTCTACAAAAAGCATTAACTTTATCACTCGTATCCAATATATGTGTATTTGCTCCTTGCAGTTGAAGATTCAAGTTATTTAATTTCTCGAATATGTCGACCATGTAGCTCAATTTCATCACAAATAAACTATCGCGAAAATTCTCAGCTTCCGGTCTGTTTTCCTCTTCTAGGAAAACGGCGATTTCTTCTCTTAATTCATAAACACGTTGCAAAAATTTCCCTCGTGATAACCATCTTGCCTCGCAATAAAATAGTAACGCTGAATGTACTGCGCCCATGTCTTTACAAAGTGCGGAAAAGATTCTTGATTTCAGAGGTCTCATTTTTATATAATTTACTACGGTTACAACCATAGTTAATACAATATTCAAACCAGGACTCATTTCTTTGGAAGCCAAAGCTTCTCTGTGGATCATGCAATGTGTCCAGACGCACTGTGGTGATTTTTGTTTCACAAGTGCTTGAATACTTTGGAATCTTCCGGACATAGAACGAGCACCATCGGTGCATATTCCGACACAATTTTTCCATTCTATGTTTGCCGCGTTCATAAAATCATTTAAGATAGCAAATAATGAGAGTGCTGTTGCTTTGAGTTCTATTGGTTTGCAGAAAAGTAATTCTTCTACTACTGACAAATCATCACAAAATCTAACATAGGCAATGAAATGAGCATCTTTATTACTATCTGTTGCCTCATCGAGTTGTATTGAAAACAATTTGTCACGTAACTTCGACAAAAACTGACACTCTATATTTTCCGCTATATCAGCAATTCGATGGGCAACAGTATCGTTTGAAAGAGGTATAGACTGTAAATGTTTTGCAAAATTATCTCCAAACATAATTTCTACAATCTCAATTGCGGCTGGCAAAATAAGCTCTTCACCAATGGTGTGAGGCTTTTTACATCTGGCTATTTTATATGAAACTTTGTAAGAGGCAATTAAAGCTTTTTCCTTCACAGACAAAGTTTTTTTAAACAATGATTTTTGCTTTTCATATGATTTTAATTTTAATTCGAAGAATTCTCTGTGTTTGTTTAAGTACTCACTATGAAGCGTTTGCAAATGTTGTTTAAGTTTGTTAGGTTTCATGCTGTCTGCCGCCAACAATTTTGAGCAAATGATACACAGGGGCCTTTCTTCTTCATTTACTTCAGTACTAGTGAACCCAAAATTTAAGTATTCTTGAGAATATTTTCTTGATTTTATTTTCGGAACCACGCTCGTCTGTTTACTTGTTGATGCTTGTCTATCATCTACTGCTCGCTTACGCCCGCTTAAAAATCTATCCATGATTCTGCATAAGTCTGCTACCGGTAATATTTAATATGATGAATTGCCATTACAGTAAAAGCTTCTTATCCGCGGTTTCACTATTCGCGGATTAAAAAAATACGACCCGATTCCTCTATTCGCGGCTAAAAATTTCTTTATTCGCGGATCTAATGAGTACATACACAATAATAAAAGGATTCCAATAAGTATCTAACTCAATATCCTTGGTAAATACCGTCAAATGGACTAGTAAAAAAAAGTAAAATAGATCTTATTACACTTTTGTATAATGCTGCAACGATTAAAAACTTGAGCTAATTATACGAATACAGAATCGATTACTCAATTTAATACAATAATCCACCGGAAACATGAATAAGAAAAATGAATAGACAGGCAATAACAATAATGATGAAAAACTAAAGTCATTTTTTTTGCTTCTTCATTGGCGCCACTCCCGTCTGGCCAGATGAATCAAAAATATTTCTTAATGTTGCTGTTCCGCTCTACGGTAAAAGCCGCTTTGCGTGTTTTATTTTTTCGTTTTTCACGTTCATTACAAAAATTGTGATCGAGTAACAAGTCTCTTCCGCTCTTTTTCGAATTTATAATGTCAACTAAAAAAATGAGAAACGAGTTTTGACACGAAAAAAATCTGTGTTACCGCTTAAAGTGAAAATAGAAATGCTTGATCGTTTACGCCTTGGAGAGTCATGTGCATCCATATCACGCTCAGTCAATGTCAACGAATCGACTGTACGATCGATAAAAAAATCCGAAGATAAAATAAGGTCGTCTGTAGCTTCAACTTCACTATCAGCGAAAATTGTTCGTGATCCAGCAATAGAAAAAATGGAAATGGCGTTGTCATTAAGGATCGAAAACCGCAACCAAAAAAGGGTGCCCCTGAGTGGTCCAATGGTCCAGGAGAAGGCAAAGCATCTTTACGCTCATTTTAATGAACCTGATGGTATCTGTAGTGGTGAATATACAGATGGAGGATTTCAAGCATCGGAAGGTTGGTTCAATAAATTTAAGGTAAGACAATCATTGCATAACATTAAAATCGTTGGAGAAGCAGCGCCTGCAGACACTGCTGCAGCAGAACGATATCCAGAAGAATTTGCAAAGCTAGTAGCTGATGGGGGATACAAACCTGGGCAAATATTTAATGCAGACGAAACTGCACTGTTTTGGAAGAGAATGCCAAACAAAACATTCATTTCTAAAAGCGAAAAGCCTGTTCCTGGATTTAAGGCAGCAAAGGATAGAGTTATACTGCTGCTATGTTCTAAAGCATCTGGAGATTGTGTCATTAAGCCACTGATGCTTTACAGATCGCTTAATCCTCGGGCTTCAAAAAATCTAAACAAGGACAACCAGACAGTGTTTTGGCGCGCTAATAAGAAAGCGTGGGTTACAAGCGCTATTTTTTGTGACTGGTTCCGGATTTGTTTTGTTTCTAAAGTTGACATTTATTTAAAAAAACAGAATTTAGACTTTAAAGCGCTTCTAGTTTCGGACAATGCACCAGGTCATCCTCGTGAACTTGAAACTATGCATCCAAATATAAAAGTGACATTTTTACCACCCAACACGACGGCTTTACTTCAACCTATGGACCAGGGAATAATCCAGGCCTTTAAGCTCTACTACATTAGACGAACCTTCAAAATCATATTGGATAATATGGAATGTAATCCTGATATGAATTTTATGGAATACTGGAAGAAATTTGACGCAGCAAAATGCATCGTAAACATAAAAGAATCATTGGAAGAACTGAAGCCACACACATTGAAGTCATGCTGGAAAAAACTGCGGCCTCCTGCTTTGACTGCGAAAAATGAATCTGTGCAAATTCAAACTTTGACTGCAAACATAGCCGAAATCGCGAATGGAATAGGACGAGATGGGTTTGAACAGATAGAATCAAGTGACATTTAGGAATTGCTTGAATAGCAAGATGAAGATTTGACTGAAACCGACTTGGAGGAAATGTTAAATTGACATCCCATTGAAGAAGAGGCTTCCACAAGCACTGGAAACGTGACATTTTATTTGAAAAATCTTAGTGAAGGTTTAAGACTGGCAAATGAGCTTTGTGATTTCTTTATAAACATTGATTCCTCTATGGAACGAAGTTTTATTTATAAGAGGCCAATTGCTTATGCGACTGCTGCATATCAGTCTGAATGGAAGGAGCTTTTAAAAACTACCAAGCAAGAGAAAATTACAAAATTATCAAATCATTGCCTAAGCCTTAAGATAATGAATCAAAATGTTCAAAAATTTCAATTAAGTTGATATATATATATATATATATATACATAGTCACCTAGGAACGTATCCCCTATAATCCGGTATAAATTACCATTCCGTATTCACAGTTTCTGTATTCGCGGCATATTTATGGAACATATACCCCGCAAATAAGGAGCTTTTACTATACACGAAAATATATATAACATACACATTCAGAATAAATTCAATAGCAATGGAAGGATCGACTCGAATAAGATTGTCTGGAATTGAAATTGGCGTCATATAACTTTCTCCTCCCTTTGAGAAAACGTTTGTTCACATCTGCGCACGCTCCTAACTTAACGTTTAAGCTCACCAAATTCCAGACATATCGAAACTTCTCGCGAAACCGTGCGAATGCCCGACATGGTTGGAAGCAAGAGCAATAAAAAGGCATAGGATTCTTGTTTTCTCAATGCTGAGGATCGGTGTTGCAAAATGTCAATAAATGTCCGTATTCTTGGTAATTTCTAAAGTTTAAAATTAAGGTTGCAGAGTAGGTTTAGCTGCAAAACACTCAAAATACATTATTATTGTATACATTTTGTTGTATTCTGTGGAGAGGGGGGGGCGTGATGAAAATTATGATTGAAAATTGGGCCGTGAATACTAAAAGGTTGAGAAACACTGGTGTATGATGATTGGAACTGACCTTGTCTAAATAACAGCCTATGATGAATTTTATGTAGAGAATGAATTATGAATATCCACACAGGGAAGACACAGACCAGTTTGGGTCATAAAATGGTAGAGTTTATAGGGTGGTGCTATTCACACGGCGAGTAACTGATAAGCCTTCAGAGCAGTTCATTAATCTGTCCTGCCCTTTAATTATGCTTGTTGACCTGGTCAAAGCACATCGAACAACCCAGTCTCCCATTCTTGCAAACAAGAGCTTTCTCGGTTAGGGGTCCTCGCTTAGCTGATCCGATGAGAATCAAATCGATATTGCAATAAATTTTACTAAGTAAAACTTTAAGTGAGCTATGGTGCCGATAAATCATCTCGTTTCATATGTTCTTTCGAAAGCAAGGGATATTTATTGTATATAAACGTTTCCATATCAATGAAATATATACATTGGCATAAAATGCACCAAATAATTAAACTGAATAATGGAATACATGAAAAGAAATAAAACCCAATAACACAAAATTCTCAACAATATTATTACAATGTCTATGATATTGGCCAGTCCGGTATTTAGTATATCGCTCAACATCGTAAAGATATTAGACAATACCTTATGCTAATAGAGAAGTGAATTTAAATTAGTGATTCTATGTTCTCATTAAAGAAAAATGTTTGGTAAAAATAATTTAGTGGCCATAATAATCCATCTATTGATTCAAAAAGTATGAAAGCGTTAAAAAAATTATTGCGTAGAATAATCTTTGAATATTTATTTTTTTGAATTGCAAACATAGTCATTGTTTAAATTAATATAAAAATGTAGTATAATCTTCATTGTAATTCCTTAATGGAACAAAATAATACAGAAACATGTATCAGAATTTATATAATTTGAGACTAATAAAGTGATTCAGTTCTGTCTCTACATATTCAATATTGGCACAATATGAATTTCTTATTGACATTTATAATCCTCTTTCCTTTTAAAGAAATTATTGATTTTGGCTTAGGTTTCGTGGCTTGAGAGACTAGAATAGATTATACTGCATCAATCACATGGTTTGAAATGAAATGAGCAGTTAAAAGTTTATAGACCTAAGTAAATTTAAAAAATAATTCAGTAAAACAATGCTAATCTAAACCTGAAAATTTAGTTAAGCAAGTAAAATGTTGAAAAACACCTTTATAATTGATATAAACCAATAGCCTTTATAAAGTTAAAAATAGACTGATGGGAAAGCTCTTCCTCTAATATTCTTCCGTTAGGTGATGGAGAGTTAAAGTAGAACGCACGATGAGAATTAAAGGTGGGGCACTCGGTTAGAATATGCATGGTTGTAAGAAGAATGATGGATGGCAGAAATAATCGAAGTTTAGGTTTATGTGATCTAATAAAATCATAAAGTAATCGATAAAATTTACCATGCTTTCAGCAAATCAATAATCCTCCCGATATTTCTTGTTTTTCAGATATAATTTTATTTTTTGCATGAATGTATAAACACTTTAAGAAAACCAGATTGCTATACTTTAAAATTAAACAGAATAGTTTTATATCTAATCTTTGTATCTACAAAATGTTAAAATAGACAATTGAATTTGATATTGGCGATTTTTACAAGTTGATAAAAAAAAAATGTTGTCTTTGCTGTTATATATTTTGATTTCCTTTATGTTTATGCACTGCTAACCCAAATTTACACACCCCACGTACTCCTTTATTTCTCATAATCGCATAAGTTGTGTCAATTACATGGAATATTTACCATTAAAAATTTATTCCATTTTTTTAATAAATAAGTAAATTTAAAAGTGTATAAACTTAACTACGACAAATCAAACATTTATTTATTTCATATGCATTAAAGGCTATTCCTAACAAAAGCAGAAACAAGAAAAAAAAAGAATATTACTATGTTTGAATCTTTCTTGAGCTGACAAACTAAAAAAGTTCAGGCCATAACTCTATTTTCCAAGAATTCTTATTCACCCTTAAGGAAATATAATAGTTTCACTGTAATAAATCTAAATTTTGATCAAAATAACTTACCATGGCTCATATTTTCTGTTATTTGCAGTCCTGAAGTTTGTTGCCTAAGACCTGTTCCAAAAACTAACTCTTCATTGCTCATGGTATAAACTTTAGAAATTGTGGCTGTGCATTTTAACTTCATATTTCCACTTCTGAAATGAAATTCGTTGACAATGAATTTCAGGCTCAAACTAGACGTTTCCAGACTGTCAGAATGTAAAGTTGTAGAATGCTCCATCACATACTCTGGTTTTGCCTGTTATGAAAAAATTCAAACTAAATCATGTTGGTACTCAAATTAAAGCATTTTTATAAAAAAGGAATATTTCTGAAACACAATATTGAAATGCAAACAAATATGCTGCAATACTTCTTACTTTTAATTAAAATACTGTTAGGAAGGAGTTTTTGGTTTATAAATGCATCAGCTATATCATTCAAGATAGAAATTTTCCATCAATCTATTTGCAGACTATCTATTTAAATTTTATTAATCAATTTACCGACTATTCCGATCTGCTCATAAGTACACAAATAAAACTGAATACCCAGACCACTGATAAAACACTCTGGTTGGATCTTTGGTTGAACCCTAATGGCCATCACCGGCCATGGTACTACACTTCTCTACTGAAGTACCTCTCTTAATCTCTGGAAGGAAGTTAGCTCCCACCTCTTTCTCTACCCACTAGGGATGAGATAATTAACTATTATAGTAGCAGCTTCCCATCTTTTTTTAGGTATTCCCTGAGGGAGTCCATAAATGTATAAATATGCTAATGATTTGTTTTTTTACCGTCTTTGTGAAAATTAATATGAATAATGACATTGGAATGACATCTAATAATTTTTTTTCGAAATTATTGGAATATTATAACCCTTCAAACCACTGTAACGATTCCCTGTCCCTTTCACTAGCAGCGACATATCCAGACAGCTGCCCACCAAAGGGTTAACCTCTTCCATTTTATAAAGCCGCCAAATTACGAGAGAATTTATGTCAATATAACCGACTGGTTCGCATATGGGGAAGTTTATTGTGGTCAAGAAACCTGTCGCTTCTTCAAAGGAAAGTAGTGTCCAACAACTGGATGTGGGGTGGTCTTTTTTGAGAAGGAATATCACTGACACGTCTTCAAGAGTGGTGCATTGTCAGGATGCGGTTCTGGCTAACACCCTGTTAGTGCTCTGTGGTGTTATTCTCCGAATAAATAAAGAACAGTTTCAGCGAACTCTTTTCACTATAGACCTTCAGCCTTTAAATGGTGTGTAAATAACGAATATTTAATCTAGATTAGAAAAAAATTCTTTATATATTATGCTTGTCAATATATTTGTCGAAAATTCCTTTATTTGATCGGTAAAGATCAAGTCTTTACACCATTAATAATCTAGAAGGAACCTTTTACAAAATAAATCTAAATTTTGATCAAAATAACTTACCATGGCTCATATTTTCGAAAAATCCTTTATTTGATCGGTAAAGATCAAGTCTTTACACCATTAATAATCTAGAAGGAACCTTTTACAAAATAAACAACTATCTGATAGTGGTATCCTGCTTGAAATATCTCTCAATATAAATGGCTGAATTTCCACAAATAATAGAGCGGATTGTATTCATCCTTTGCTCAATCCAGGTAAATGCTATTCTTTCTTCTGGATTCGGTTTTCCTTTTCCCACATTGATATCGTACATTTCTTCACGCATAAAAACAGTAATATTTTCAGGCTGAAATATATAGTCAAGATTTTGAATTCCAAAGGTGTATTTTTTACGGGTGGAGTAATTTAAAAGATGACAGAATGCAGCGAAATAATACAACCAAGATTATTTGTTTACGGGGGAATATTTCTTTGTCTTTAGACTTAAGAATCAATTCCCCAGAAACAAAGCATTTTTATAGTATCTTGGTTTTCTAATTTCTTTTAGAAAAAATTATAAAAACAATTATTATTATAATTTTGGTATTTTTTTCTGAATTGCATATTTTATCATGACTGGTACATTACAGCGTTTCTCAAACTTTCAGTATGCGCTGCCCAGTTTTCAATTCAGTAAGTTGTTTTATTTTAATAAGTTATTAAGTATGTCGAAATGAATTTTGTTTTCTATGTGTATGTGGGCTTCACTTTCAGTAAGTTAATCAATTTTTTAAATAATATTTTTTCTTGAATATCCCCCTCGTCTATTGTGTTTGTGCCACATGGGTCAGGAATCGCTGGTATAATGGATGGTCACTTTCTGGAAGAAGTAGCATAAGTAACTGGTTAAATTATTAGTGATAATACAAACGAAAAATAAAAATGAAAATGTTTCATAGTTTACAATGTGCTCACCAAAAGTGCTAACATATGAAATTGTATATCAACATGATCCACAGTGGTATGCAACGAAATCGGGCCATGAGAATCTGCATGCATGTGAATGTGGTTCTATAAATCATTTAACTTTTTTTGTTTCTACATTCTTTTCGTTTCTTTTTCTTTTTTTTGAGAGGAAATGTCCCTTTTTTAGCCCGAATGACATGTGATTCTCCATAAATTGACGCCATAGATGTTGTTAAACATTGCTTGCAATGTGAGGTAATGTACCATCTTCAAAGAATGTTTTTGAAGTTGTATACCTACGTTGGAGTTCTGAAATGACTTCTCATTACAACATTATTATAGAACTGGCTTTAATTATAGAGGGATGATTTAATCAAATAAAATGTCACGGTCTAAAAAGTCTCAAAGAAACTGATTCACATAGTATCTAGTGCATTGGTTGAATCTAGTGAAGATTCTCAGTTAATCAGTAATCGTGTCATTCTATAAGGTGTTCCATATCTAAATTATCATTCATGAACATTTCTACTAAAAACGCGAAAGCGAAAGATTCCCGAAAATAATCATTTCTGAATTTTAAATATTTATAAGAATACGTTTTGAGTGGTCTAATATATAATATTCTTCTAAATCTTAGTCCATAGAAAACTAGTTGCTTTGATAGCGCACGAATGCTGGATGCGTCAGCTGATTACTTATCGGCTTGATGACCGACAAAATTTTCGATATTATCTATCAATTATGGAATCCGTTTTTTCTTTTCACTCTGATGTTACTGTTAAAATGAGATTTTTTTGGAAAATTTGGCCAATAACCGCAGTGCAAATTGCAGAAGCTGTAAGCAAGGATTTCTGCTCACTATACATTCGACGCGTTTCTTGCAAGAGTTATTACTGTTTTGAGAGAAATGCTTTATTGATAATAATAAGAAATGGACAATGAAAAAACATTGTAGTTGTCTAAATGTATAGACACAGCTCGTTTACCATTTAATCTGTTATGATGGTCATTTGACCCAATTGGGCCATTTATACCTAATTTTATCTTCAGTACTTACCACATTCTCATTTAATTTGCTTGATTTGTGTGTAAATAAATGTGGTAATGAATTTGAATATCTACACATTGCCTTCTGTTCTTATTGGTTTTAATATGCTGTTTTCGACTTTCCTTAGTTTAGTTATATTAAGATTAAATTTTTATGGAATAAGCCGGCTATTTTAGGGTAGACCTCATTATTCTGAACTGTGGTCAGATGATGAAAATGACACCTGAGATGGCATCCCCTCTCCCAACTTCCATGCTACACCAGTTGAAGGACGCTTGATGTAGAAGGATTTCACATGCACCAGAGCCATTTACACGACGGTGCTGCAGTGTAATCGGGTTCTGAAACAGAGACCTTATCACCAGACTACCATTTCCCTCCTCTTCCTTAAGCCGATTGCTGTGCTCAAGATCCACTTAGCGTTCTTTATTTGAATATATCTTTAGGATAGATCAAGTTACCATGGTCAAATTTATATCTTTTAAATATGAAAATGTTATGCTCAGTATTAATGTCTCCAAGACCCATTGAGAGATATTTAATTTTAACCACCTTGCACACATCTGCGAAGTTTGGTAGATTAATAACTCACAAGTTTTTGCAATTAAAAGAAATAAAAAGTTGCCTCCACATGTTTTTTTTTGTTCTTTTTTTTATTTCTATTCAATGTCAGAAAATGCAACAATAATTTTTTGTAAAAAAATATTTTAATATACGTATTGCAGCAATTTTGATGTAAAAGCAAATTATATGTTGTGTTTTGAAATTACACAACCGTAAATATTACCATTCGTAACATACAGTTTTCAACAAATCATATATTTTAATTCATTTTGATATTCTAAGAATGTGATTTTTTAACGCAATTGCATCTGTATTAAATGAAACTCTACTGACAATAACGCTATGCTCCCTCTCCGAATGGATTAATGTGAGAAGAATTTCTGATTTTCATCGATTAAATTCTGGACTGTTCTGGGAGAAGCTGAGGAGAATAGATGATACAAAGAAGTAACGAAAGAATTTGGACAATGGAATCCGGAGAGACAGGGGAAATCAGACTAGAGATCGCAGAGAATATAAATGCTACGATCAGTAGCCCTTTGATGACCATAGAGTGAATTTATACTTTAAAATATTTTCACAAGACAATACATTTTGTACCGTTTATGGCCTGCCTTTAATGTTAGGCTTTTCGGTTATTTTCGTTTAAAATCAAATCATATAAATAACTGTATTATAAGGAAAATAAACAGTGGATGTGTTTCAGTGATATGAAGTAGTCGATAATATTTTATATTCAAAGTTTAATAAAAAGAATCTGAAATTATTTGATTTATTCTGATAATTGTATACAGAAATGATGAGCTTTAATAATTAAAGTCACAATGATTTCCTGATTTTTTTTCTTGGATTTAAAAAAATCAATTTGGCTGTGTAATCAAAATCTGAACGATTGCCATTTATTGAAATTGAAACAACGCTTTTCTGCAATTTCTTAACATAACCTGTGGGATTGAAGAATATAGCAAACCGCAAAATCTATTGGGTTACATATATCCTTGAAGAAATCAGCGAAATGAGCAAGAAGCCAACATGTCAATCTGCCTGCCTCTGTCATTAGAGAAGTGCTGTAGGCAATGGAATTTTCCAGATGTAGAAACAGAGTAGGGATACTTTGTAGCAGTATTGCACTGTTAAAAGTCATTTCTAATCTTCATGGAAGCTCGCGGATACTATAATTGTTGCAGCATTTCCAATAGTAAGCGCTTGCACATTTGGTTTGTGGACCTAATCTTGTTTCCAGTGTTTGGCATCGTCCCTACACCTGAAAATATTCCTGCCCATGCAGCATTTCTCTAGTAACGACGACATTCAGAGATAGATATGGCATTCTGGCTCTGTTTTCAAGCTGCAGATTTATTTCATCACCAACATGTAAAAATAGTTTCAGCGTGTGGCATATCCTCTCTGATTATTATACTGATAAATTAGTTGGACAATTGCTGTATTTCTTTCATGTTTTGTATCTCTTCAAATCTTGCGAGACATTCACCTCCGACATTGCTAAAACACAATTCTAATTTACATTTATATACTCAAGTAGCTTTATTAAAGCAAAGCTAATTTCAGAATATACTTGAATTGGTGCTCTATAAATTTAATCAACTTATTGCTGAACACATTGAGTTTAAAACGAAATCGTGCAAGATGAGCAAACATATCAATCGAAAAAATTCTAAAGTTTCAAATTGGTATTTTAAACACATTAAAAATATATCACCATCAAATTTCTATTAATCGGAAAGTTCACTTAGAAATTATTTTCACAAATGTGTAGAGTAAAAAAGTCGTTTCCTTCTTTTAATGTAAAAAGCATATTAGATAGAAATAATTTATCACGTTTATGCTGAACAATTGACACGAAAATTAGTTGAACGTGAGCATTATGAGCTGACCTTTAAAACGACGCACGTTTAAAAGCTCAATTTCTTCATATCTAAGTGTTACATAATTACAGAAAATGATTTGAAAGCAAGTCGAAATTTTCCCAGTGGAGCCGTCTTTTAAGTAGTTACCTTTTAAGTGCACATTAATTCTTTTCTGCTTTCCTTACAGGCAACTAAACATAAATGATTATTTTTCCATTTTTAAGTTGTGGAATAAGGTTATAATAACTGCAGAATAGAAATTCAAAACTTTCCGATTATATGTTTTGTTTCGTTCTATATATATATCTCTTTAAAAATGTTAATTATCAGAATTTTAAAATCCCAAACTTGAATTTCCGTGAAGATTAAATACTTTCTATATACTTCGTATATGGGGAAATAAATATATGATTGATTTCTAATTATAACTTAAAGTAATTGATTGAAATTCAAAATATCATTTAAATGTATGGATATTTTCAATCATTGACAGCTAAAATTTCATTTTGTGTAATTTTTTCAATGAATGATATACAAATGGAAATTGCTGAAGAAGTTAAACGATATATCTTTAATTCCCATGTTTTCCATATACTTTTGGTGCGTCAGTGTATAAATACATATTTAGTTATTACAGCTGGTGCCAATTATCTGCTGCCTACAAAGATATGTAATATGAAGCCGAGTATTTTCATGACTAAAACCTTTGAAATAATTATAAAGTAAATTCATCGAAATTACTTGACTTCTTAAATGTACTTGGTATATGAATTATGTTCTTCCCCCCGTCTATTTAATCATGAATCACGTCAGAGTTTGAAACTACACAATTCATTACCAACTCTTTATCATTGTTAAAAGAATTAATTACGATTTTGCGAGAATGATTACGTAAACCTTTTATGAGTTTTCACATATAAATGGACTCAATATCATTTTCTTTTTTCACACTGTGTATATAGTCAGTCATTGAGTTCAATCCTTAATTTTAAGAATTTTTTCTCAAAAATAAACAAATAGTTCAAGTTTTTAACTTTTCCTTGCATAACAATTTCATTCAAAAACCGAGTTTAATATACTTAATATGGAATATATAAAACTGTTATAATAACATCATAGTTCCAAACTTTCTTCCAAAACAACACGAATTTTAAAAAAAACCAAAGATGACATAATTGGTATATTCTTTGGAATCTTGCTAAATAGTTATTTCCCAAACATAAATTGAAATGTTGACACTAAGTTTCCGTATCCTCGCTGTGCATCCAATAGAATTAAACAGCGAGTGCTAGGAGTGTTGTTTTTTAAATTAATATGTATTATTTAACATATACTGTTTTAGCCTTTATTTTTAATTTCCAAATTTAACAGTACAGTTTTAGCTAATTTTGAGTCAAACTATTTATTTCAAAGACCGGAAATATAATATTTGATTACAAGTTATTTTTAAATTTCTTTTA
This sequence comes from Argiope trifasciata, assembly GCA_026543055.1. Lineage (NCBI taxonomy): Eukaryota > Metazoa > Arthropoda > Arachnida > Araneae > Araneidae > Argiope > Argiope trifasciata. The sequence continues at coordinate 288,991 of JAPMOQ010029525.1, read as the reverse complement.
ACAAAATTCGTTAAAAATTTCGAAACAACTTTAAAAATTGGTTATTGAAAAATAAATGAAAATTGGATTAGAAAGTCTTTTCAAAAAGATTGAAAATGTAATTATGTATTTTAAAATGCTTCAGAAAATGTATATAGATGCTCGTATATACTAAACATGCTCTATATACTATACGTAAGTATACAATATATACATGTTGCATATACCATATACATCGTGTAATATATGTTTTAGTGATAATTAATTATTATCTCTGATGCAGAAATTGAAATGGAATCATAAAAATTTGATTTAAAAAGATGTAAATCAAAGTATTTTGAAGAAAATATATATAAAGTTTGATTATTTATTTAACATTATCGAGTAAACATTTCCAAACCTTTTATAATAAATCTATGCCTTATACAATTTGGACAGGAAACAGTATATAAATTAGCCCTTTTAATAAAAAAAATAGAAAGCTGTTACTTGTTTTTAATATTTTTTTTTCTTTTTGCAACGACAAACACATGCGTTGCAATTTAGTGGTTGGAAATAGTGATAAACTATATCACTATTGCCATTTTTTATTTGATATAAATTTATCAGTAATCGAACAAGATCTCATAATCAAAAATCAAAAGTGCCTTACTCCGAATTTGTAAATGGTATTGAATTTAACAAAAAGAAACATTTAAAGAACAAAGATCATTAAAGCAGTTCACTGGGTATTGGAATTTTGTGAAAATAGTGATAAAATATTTCACTATCGCCAGCTTTTTTTCATTTGGTATAAACTTATCAGTAATCGAACAATGTCTCATAATTAAAAATCAAAAGTGCTTAAGTCCAAGTTTGTCAATGGTATTGGATTTAACAAAAACATTTAAAGAACAAAGTTCATTTAAGCAGTTTACTGGGTATTGGAATTTTGACTGTTTTTTGAGCAAAAGGAAATTAATTATTAAATAAATTAAGAGACTTTTTTCATAATGTGCTCGAAAAATTAATAAAACACTTCCTGAACTGAGGAAAGTAAATATGTTTCATTATTCTAGAAATAAAATAAAATAAAATTAGTCTAAAGTGGTTGATTAAAGATTTTCCATTTTTTTTCACTTGAAAACATATTTTAATGACTAATTAAATTAAATTGAGAAGAATATCTCATATTTTTATTAATAATTAGAAAGATAACAAACTTGAAATTTAATCTAAGATCCTACGCAATAGTATTTAAATAAGAATTTAAAGGTCAAATATTTTTGCCAGAACTATTCTTCTGTGTGTTTCTACTTGAAAGAACTCTGATAATATGTGTATGAAGATTCCATTTATAAAAAGACGAACCTATTTTTGAATAAAGTTCAATTGTTAATAAAACGAATCAGTTGGACAAAGTTTAGAGGTTTACAATTACGACAAGATGATTAGATTTTTACTTATTTGTAAATAAAAACATTGAACTGAGTTGATAAAAAAAAATGTGAACTCTGGATTTTCACAAATTTCCATGCTTCATATCTTCCTGAGTTTGAGAAACACACCTTTGGTATTATCTATGACTATCTGGAAACATGATAGTTGAAAACGACTTGAGCAAAATTAATGGAGTCCAGTATACTGATTAACCGCAAATTCGCAGATTGCTTAAAATTTTTTAAAAGCAATCCATTCAGGGGAAAAATTCTCAGTCATGCAGCAAAGTTAGAGGCCAGCCTTTGGGCCTTGGCTACCTCCATTAAAATCGACCGCTGTGGCTCGGTTATGGCTTCAGGACTGGAGAACTCCAAGCTCATGACCCTATTCCATCTTTGAACCATCATGTAAGTGGGTCTGATGTACGTTAAATCAGAACACGGGCCAAACGTCCTAACAATGGTGTGGTATGGAAAAAAGGTACCAGTTCAGATTTCATCCTCGTCATCTGACAAAAATTCAATATTATTTTGTTCGTCCCAAAATATTCCTAGTATTGCTTTAGCTTAGTTACATTAATGTTTGCTTTTAAGCTAAACTCAAACTTTTTAAAACACTATTCAAGTCGGAGCAACATTTTGTTAACAAATTTTTAAAAACAATTTATTTTTGTTACGTTTTGTTTCAGAACGATAAAACATAATTAAAAAAAACAATAATTTGTTAAAAATAACTTCTGAGTGTAAAAAATATCTTTACTGATTTTACGAGGAAAGTCGGTATAAACAGATAAATATAAAACAAGCCTTTCTATTCAGTGAATAATTATGCATTAAATCTCTTTCCGTTGTGCAAAAAGCTAATAGGGTTAAGTAATGTTAAACAAAAATACAAATAAATAGTTACAATTTCAGCATCTAAAGTGTAGTTTATCAAATCTTGAACCCAAATTAATCGATTTGACAGTTTCTGTATCTGTACTTTCGCATGAATGTGAACTTAAAAAATCATGACTTAAATTATTAAAATTTTGTGTATATATTGCTTCAAAAGGGTTTAACCTTATACAAAATGTGTTCAAATAAAAATTCATGAAATGACATTATAGATATAAACGAAAACTTTTTTTGACAGTAAATACCTTTGACCTGAGCATAAAATTCCCATTGATTAAAGAGCGAAATGATTCCTTGTCCCTAGAATTCCTGTGGCCGTGATAAGATTCAGTCATTCACAGCGTTCTTCAGTTTGTGTCCGAGTTGAAGCACATCCCTTTCAAGTAATTTTTCATTGAACCAAACACATGAAAATCGTATCCATGCAGTAGGGCTGATGGCCAAGATGCTTTCTTCTTGAACTTGACCAGTTCCACGTATGTGACCCTGGAGATGTTTGGAAGTGCGTTCAAATGGAGAACCACACCATATGTGGGTATCCCAAATCTTTTGTTTTTGATGGGCTTGATTGATCTTCAGATTGTTTTACAGTACACATAGGATTTAATGGTTCTTTTGTGCTCAAGGAATTCTACAAGTAGCACATCTTGGACGGCGAACTCAAGAAATCCGTGAAGAACTGGCTCTCAATGAAGGGCCACAGGAATACTAAGAACAATAACTTGTTTGGCTCGTTACTCAGCGGGATCGTTGTGTTCAGCCTAAGGTGTATGCTTTGAATTAAGTATTCAATTATACTCACAGTGTCAATTCGTAGCTTTTCATTTGAATAACCATTTTATCATTATTTATTTTAACGACTAAGCTCTTATTCTATATATAGTGAAAATACCAAATATTTTTGCTTATGTTCCTAGTTTCTTTTCTAAAACCAGAATGATATGAATATTCAGTTCCTCCAGTATAATCACGGTGTAATTGTCATGCAATAATTACGAAACTGGATATTGTCAATTTTATAATTATTCCATATATTAGTATGCTCCAAACTTAGAAATAGTTTAAATTATGTTTCGAACATTATTGTTACTTATTCTTAGCTGCCATAATTATGATTTCTTCTTCAACTACTTAGTTCTCATGATCGTATTTTATTGGACTTTTCTTAAAACTTTAAAAAGACTTTTAAAATAAAATAAAATTTACATTTTTCTGAGAATAAAAAGAAATGGATTAAGAAGCTTTGATTCACATAATTTTAAAATTGGTTGTGAAAGAATGACCAAAAACTCTCAAAAGGGAATAAAATTCTTTGTATGTAGCAAAATTTTACCTTACAATAAAATTTTTATAAAATACAGTTTGATAAACTTAATCGAAATTAAACGTCAGAAGTAGGTGGAAATAGATAAAAATAAAACATTTAAACTTAAAAACTTTCATTATAAAAATGCCTTTAATATAATCAAAAGGAATTAAAATTTTAAGTTTTAAAGTAAGGAACAACAAATTTAACATTTTTCATACAATAGAAAAAAAATTACAAATAAAAAAAAATTACAAATAAAAAATGTAAGCTTTGGAAGGGTATTCTGATATTGAAAAAAGAAATCACAAGAATAATTTTATAAAACAAAAGCCATTTCTAAATATATTTTTTTCCTTACAACTGAAAAACGGAGCACTGTTTTAATTTATTTGCTGTTTACCATTTTTTAATCAAGAAGCACTATTCCTATTCAAGTTATCTGTAATTAAGATCCTTCCTTTATGTTAACGTATATTTAAGCGCAGATAACAAAGAAAAAAAGTTTAAGACGACGTTTATTACTTCGTCACGCTATTCAGAGCCAGCATTTTCGCTTTCAAGACGAAAAACAACGGGTGAGTCTCGGAAACAAATGAGAATGGAATTACCTTCGTCCTCGTCAAAGGTAAGGAATGGTCTATTATCATCTTAATGCCGTCTACATGCGATGTTTAATTAACAAAAACTAGATTTCATTGTATATTCATTGCTGTTTTCTAAATTAACAAAGGTTAACAATATATGCCGGTCTCATAAAGATCACAATTTTCTTGCTTGCGTTAAGCCTTTTTATAAGATAAAACGCCATTTCCCGTGACGGCGTCTATTGCCAACCGAGACAACGTTAATTCCAATTACATGGGAGCAAAGAGATTTTTCACTTCAAGAAATTCCGATATTATTTAACGCTCTATTAATACCGAGAAAGGAAAAAAATATATTTAAAAAAAGGATTTCTTACTAGATGTCCCGGATTTCATTATACTCCAGTTAATCAAAGGTTAGTTCGTTGTTTAAAACTGGAAAAATACTCAGTTAATCTCGCTTGCAAGAAAGAACGAGCGAAAAAAAAATTGATTAAAAGAAAAACATGGAGCTCCGTCGGGAAAATCGTTGACTTGTTGTTAAATCATGGTGAGTGATTATGTAGTATACAAGGCTTAAAAAATGCTGAGATGGTAGTTACATTGTTTTAAAGGACAGCTTTTAAACGTCTATGGATATCTTGTGCAGGATTATTTTCGAGTCAGTTGTTTCACTTAAACCTGATAAATTTTATCGTGTTTTCATGCCTTCCTGTGCTGAGTGAAAGAATCGATGTATTAAAAAGCATTCATTCATTAAAAAAAGTTTCACGATATAGTGCTCTATTGGTCAAACGGCGTCATATTTTTAACATGCACGTCAAACACACAAAAAAATGTATTCCATTATTAGACATTTGCAGATAGTTTAACAATATAGCTTGTAATGTTAAAACTGTGAATCCAGTTCTTTTTGTTATGGCAATGTATTAAAGTTTTTAGTAGTTTAAAAAATTAATTAGAAGTAGTAAAAGAAAAGTAGAAGTAGTGAAAGAAAAAAAATAATAATTTACTACCGAATAAAAATATTATGATATATATAGAAATAAATAGGTTGACAAACTTATCCACTTTTAGTATTATGTGTTGTTCATTATAAAGATCTCTATAATAAAAGATTTAATCACACAATTTCATAATCTGTTATTGAGATTAAGAAGTTACGTTTGCTAGATTAATGAAACAGTTAATTTTAGATAACATAACAAATCATTTAAAATTTATCGCTAATTTGAAGCATTTAATATTTTGATTTACATCGAATATTCAAATGAAAAAGCTTAAGTGAGTAGCTATTGAACTTTTTGAGGAACTGTATTTCACTACAATTAGATTTGTGTTCAGTTCCAAATTAGATTAGAGTCCTTTCAATTAAGCATTTTAAATTTCTATAATAGTAAAAAAATAAGAATATTTGAGCCACAGTTTCTCTTCCCATTTGCACTACCGCAATATAACAGCATTTATTATACAATAAATTTGAAGTTCATTTAAATATAGGAGGATTTCTGGTGTCGAATCTGATCTCAAGAAAAAAGCCGTAAAACTTTAGCATCACCATTTATTCTTCATTCTCATTTCATAGGGATATATGATATCTCGTGAGTAATACTGATTTACTGCAAAAAAATTTCTGTTCTCTGCTGCAGGAAGGGAGGTAATGAAACATAGAATGTAGCAGCTTACATTTTTTAGGGAATTAATATAATATAATATACTGGTTAGCGCATTAGTAAGCATGGAGTGTTATTCAACAATGAAGTATTGATGTAGACCTATATGTGTATCACTGTGGTCACTCCGATTCCCCAAATTAATTGCATATTAATTAGCACAATAATTTCTAGATGATCTAATAAAAGCGAAATTGATATTTTATCTTTTGCCCTCTACATCATGAAACTAATGAAACTCTTTATCATACAAAAAATAAAAATCTGTTAAGTGTTCCATTCTAAAGATTTTTTATGAGTATCAAAAGCAGAAATATATCTAATTAAAATCCAAATGATTGATTCATAGAAGATTCATAAAATATCATTGGTAAAAAAATGCATAACATGTGTTTTTATGCATTTTATGGCAAAGGGGACAATTTCGTGAATGGAAAAATAAGTATGCGTAAAGTATGTTTAGTCCTTATTCATAACAATGAATATTGGTGTTTACAAGTTTTTGTTAAAATATATATAAAAAATTAATGAGGTGCAAAAGTTTCGGTTGAAATATGTAAAGCATAACAATTAATGAGGTTCAAAAAGTTTCGATTAAAAATAGATAATGCAACAATTAATGAAGTTAAAATGTTTTCTTTAAAACAACATTAAAATAAAAAAATGTATATTAAAATCACATTCATTATTAAAATATCCATCCATAAATTACATAATAAGCCGACTCCTCCCCTCTAAAACTTTTAGTGTGAGTATACATTAAGTAAAAATATCATTCATTTCAGCTTTTATTTCATTTGTAGAGTGACCTTCTTTTAAGTTTAACATATTTAATAAAATGGAGATTGGCGATATAATAGCAATATAAACAATTTTATTTTTTATAAATATTAAATATGCAAGAAATAGAAGGACTTTCAAAATAATTCAGATCTTTTAAAAAATTATCAGAATTTGCGTTTCGACAAACCCAGAAATTAATGATAAGGAATCAATAAACTACTGCATTTACCCTTCAGTTATTTATGTAGTATATTTTAACATCTGCTTATACTATAACTTAATAAGATGCTCTCGTTTAAATTTTAAGCTGTCTGTGCAAATACGGAAGCTTAACTGACTTGATTGATAATTTAATAAACTTGTTTGCAGTTTGTACCCTTTGACTGCCATCTTCACAGAATTAAATATGCGTTTGATTGCATTGCAGTTGGTTGCAATTACAGAAGTTAGGAATCAGTGATAATTTTATAAGATTCAGATTTGTGAAAATTCTTACCTATGAATTATGTTTATAAAACTTTCTCTCTTTATATCTATCTATCTATCTATATATATATATATATATATATATATATATAATAGGCAATTTTTTACTTTGTATATTAGCATATAAAAAATAGGTAGGAAAAAGCAGGAAGAAATTATTTAATTGAAAATAAGTAAAAGAAATGATTTTTCTTAGAAATTAATTTTCTATGAGCAGAGTCTATTTTTATAAATTTAATGTAATGCAGTACAAATTCTTGTTAAACTAAACATGAAATTTGAAATGTGTTTCAAAACAATATGTAGTGACGCTTCTGTACTTATCAATACTTCCAAAATAAATTGTGATTGTTTTACTGATATGTAGAAAAAATAAATCCGTTGTATAAATTTTTAAGTACTTTGGTATAATATGATATATCGAAATAAATTACAAGGGGTGTTCAAATGAAAAGGTACGAAAAATCTCGGTATAAATGAAGACTTTGATCAAAGTATGCATACAATATAGGCCTGAGTACAATGATTTCGTTGATTAAAAAGCTGAAAGATTCCTGGATCCCAGAATTACTGTGGCCGTCACGAGACCAAGTGTTTTACAGCATCCTTGAGTTCACCGTCCACGATAGGTTGTTGAATTCCTCTAGCATAGAAGAACCATGAACTCTGATGTGTATTGTTGATCACTACGAAGACAACTCCGACCCATCAAAAACGAAAGGCAGGGGCTACTCATAAAGGGTGTGGTTCTGCTTCATGATTATGCGAATCCACACATCTCCAAGATCCAACACGCAGAACGACCAAGTTAAAGTAGGAGCAGCTTGACCATTCAATCTACAGCCTGAACATGTCGCCCTGCGATTTCAAGTGTTTGGTCCCCTGGAAAAACATTTGATAGGGAAGGGCTTCAATTCAGACGACGAACTCAAGGACGCTGTGAAGGGCAGGAGACAAGGTACCCTTCGGCTCGTTAATCAATGGAATAGCTGTGTGCGCTCAGGCCTATGGTGCATACTTTGAATAAAGTCTTCATTTATATCGACAGTGTAGTATCATATCTTTAATTTGAATAACCCTAGTTCTTTCCTTTATAATTGCGTTCTTAACAACATAATTTTTTATATAACTATTATTTTATCCTTTTCATCTAACCATATATTAATGCTATGCTATCTAATTGCTATAAATTCAGCTATGCATAGTTAACAAGCTTCGGGGCATATAATTTGTTATTTACTTTGTATCCATATATTTTAATGTGAACACAGAGAATAAATTCCAAATATTTATGTGCATAATAATAATATTATCAATTGGAATTATGATTATGAACATGACATTTGTGGACAATAATTGCTGAACACCTTTTTAATATGTTAAATATATTATTGCTGGTGAACAAGGAAATAATTTGCTCATGAACGCTCATTTATGTATTTCTTAATGCATGAAACCGAATTTTATACACGTTATTCTAATACAAGTAAAAAATATCACACGAAATTTCATAGGTATAAATAATTACGCTTTTGAATTTTGATTTTTACTATTAGCGAAAGCACAGTAAAACAGATTTCAAAGTTCCTTGTAGCGTTTCATTCTGAATATGATATGCATCGGCAGTTAAGATATTTAATTTGAGCACCAATTATTCTTCTTCTATTTCAGGAACTTTTTTCTCAATTATCATAAAAGTTTATACAGATAGATGGGCAGATGGCCATCCGCTGAAATAATTTTGTTTAAATTTAAAAGAAATTCTCAAATTTGATAACAATACCATATGCTTTCATTAGTATTGATCAAAACTATTTTGAACTTTCTTTTCCACGGATAAACGAATGGGCATAATTCAAAACAAAGTAATTTTCATACTGAAGGTGATATGAAATGATGTGGTTCGTCAAAGTTTCGAGTTTGAATTTCTTGAGGTTCACTCTATTTTCTCGCTCTATAATTGGTATACGAAAAAGTAAAAGCAGAAGAAACCAATTAATAAACCTTTCAGAATGTAAATTTTGTTGATTTTAAGACAAAAGAACGCAAAACATGCAGTGAAAAAAAATTCTAAAATTCGTGTTTAACTTTTATTCTTGCGACATTTGTAGTAAAAGATATTAAAATGTGTTTTTTTTTTCTTTTTGGAAGAAAAACTTTAGCAATAAAAAATTTAGATGCCAGAATTGTAACAATTATAATGATGTAAAAAATTAATACTGCACAAAATATAAAGTATTAAAAAACTTTGTATTTTGGAAATCCGAACGAGCTGTGATTAAAATTTCATTCTAAGATGAAAACTTGAAAATTAAATATAAACTGGCTCAATATAAACAAATTACACAATGCAATAATAGTAATATTCAAGGATCTAAATAAAAAATAGCAGAAAACTTCATATGTTGTATACAAATTAAATCTGTTCGTTTCAATAACTTTAACAACACTTCTGAAAATCTCTTAGATAAGGTAAGAAAAATCGAGTTTATCTATTTTGAGAAAAGGATAATTCATTAAAAAGCAGTCAAAACATTTTTCTGGTTCGATAATCCCAAAATTTAAACATGAAGTTCCTGAAACTGAATTATTTTCTTGAGTACACACGTAACAGGTCGTAAAGTATGAAAAAATGATAATGATAAAAATATTAATAATGAGGCTTAAAAGGTTATCCCATGTACGATATTCCCCAGTTTATTTTAAGCCGATATCCAAACACCGAGCTTATTTAAGAAGGATTATTAAGGAAACTGGGAAAAGCAAAGAAGAGCAAAGAATAATTTTCTTTGAAAAAAATATGGCCTCAGCCAATAATGCTTATTACGTGTTCACCTTGTCTGAAGCGTGCTTATCGGAACAGTTTTCGTTGTGTCACGTGACCATTGATTATCATTAAACTAACACGGTTATGTAAATTACATCTGATGACCTTAAAACTCTGTACCATTGCGGTTCAATAAAAAGGAAGAAAAATTCAAGATTAAACAAAAACAGATGTTGAATATTTTGCATTAATTATTTATATTACTTTTTTCCGATTTCTAAACTAGGCAATATCGTTTCTTTTATTTAAGAAAAAAGAAATAACTAAAATATTCATCAAATGAATCATTTTTTTAAATTTCATCTATTAAGGGAGAAAAGAATATTTAATTGCCAAAAGAATAATGCAAATATGTATAGGAACATCTAAATTCAAGTTTTGGGGGAAAATTTAAAATATGTCAAAATTAAATTTTCCGAACATAAAATGTAAACGCAAGTTTCTGAAACAGAAACTACACGTCTTCTTAATGATTTGTCATTTTATCTAAAATTAACTATTTCGTTTACCTAGCAAAGCAAGAAAATTAGACATGTATTTTCTTATAGTGCTTAAATATTAGTTAAGAATATTTAATTTTAAAATAGCCATGGCATAAAGGTTTCCTTTTTTCAACAAACAAGTTTATTCAGAATTAAAATTAAATGAAAATCAAAATGGAAAATATAACATGTAAGCATCAGTGGTATTTGTTAAAAAAAATAATAGATAACATCCGTCGTATTATTAATACGTGTAAATACGCAAGGATAATAGAAAATGTAATAATATTTAAAGTTGTTTGCATAAAATAGATTCGAATAAAATATTATTTTTTATAAGTAAGTAATATAACACATTGATTAAAATACTACTAATAAGAATATAATTAATAAAAAATAGAGCTATAAAATAAAAGCAATTTATTGAATAACTTATTATAATTAATATCAGGGCTTCATGTGTGCGATCAAAATATATAGACCAATATTGCTCCGAAAAATTTGAAATTAATTTTTTGCCGCATTGCCAAGCACTCGTCTAAAATATTTTTCACGCTTAACGTAATAATGTGTTAGATTATAAAAAAATAATCCTTCAAATTAGAATTCTTTATAATAATTTTCTTCAAATGATGAAACAATAATTATTCTTACCATTTCATCATTAATATACCACCGTAAGGTTGCAGCTGGCTTGGATTTGGAAGATGTGCAGTTCACATAAACTGTATCACCTACTCGATACTTGGATAATCCACCAGTGATTTTTGGACCTTCCGTAGGGAGTACTGCAACAGAAGATAGTTTTTTTTTTTAAAAATAATATCGATTAAGTAAACCTAAAGCAAAATTTATTAATATCTAATTTATATAAATTCAAATCTTTCATTTGATAATTAAATCTCAAAATCTAAGTATAATTATAAAATAAAAAAGATAACAAAATTAAACAAACATATTTCAATTAAAATCGTCAATTTTATTTATTTAAGTTAATTGTGTTTTGTACAGTTGCAATTTTGTAAGTTGATTAAAAAAAGACGACGTCAATTCCCTATCACAATTAAAAAAAGACGACGTCAATTCCCTATCACAATTAAAAAATTGTTATAATGGCAATATAATTCACACCTTTACGCATTAATAATGTTATTATACAGTATTTAACCATAGTTATCATCTCCAAATTAGAATGTACTATAATTTTAAACATTTATTTTTATATCAAACAAATATTTCCTTTTAGGAAAAATGTATATAAAACAATACCGACAAATTGCAAATATCATTATAAATCAAGGTAATATATATATTTTTTCTTATTTATTTTTCCGCTTGAACTTTTTTATCGCTATTTTCTCTGCATTTTAATAACTACCGGAAATAATCCTTTAGACATTGGCATCAATCATAAAAATGAAAATCTCTACTCGAAATGTTTTATAATTCTAAATATCTTCATATGTTTATGCAAATATTTATTTTTAGAATTAAAATATTATTAAATATCATTAAGCTATTGAATGTTATGATAAATATTGGGAGAAATGTTTTTTTATTTGATTTAATTATTTCTTCTGCATTAAAGCTTTTTTACTAGTTTTTTCTATATTTTGATCGCTGTCGGATATCATCCTTAAATGCTGAAATTTACAAGTTTCTAGTATTGCGGTGGCCTTGGAAGGCACTCCACTGATGTTTGAACCTGAGCAAAAGGACACTTTATTTCGTGGCAAGGTTTTATTACATCCGAACATTAGATTCATGCTAGTGTAGATAAAATCTTTTTTTTTTTAATATTTTATGCTGCTTAGTTATATGCTGCTTAGATATTAATATGCTTATTACATGCAGTTTTAAGACATTCACGAGCATTCGTACATTTTTTATAAGCATATCTGTTACATAGATGAGAATTTACTATATAAATTATCAGTCTCTTCTTTTGGCTGTAGATTGATAGCAATGAGATTAATAAATAATTTCATCATCAATAATTGAGACCGGCGTACTGGCACAGGGGTAGCGTGGCTTCCACGTGATCTGGGCGTCTCGGGTTCGAGTCCCGGTTCGGGCATGGTTGTTACTCTGTGTTCTCTCTGTGAGGCTTGTGAATGTGCCCCCCTGTAAAAAGGGGTTGTGCAAGCGAATGTGTGTGTCACCTTTATTTGAGCTACAAGTCAGACTTCTGCCCTCTGGGTGCTCAGGGGTCTTTACCCTCAGAAGCCACTGCACCCCCTTTCAGTGGAAACACGGACACGACATCATCATCATCATCATCATCAATAATTGAGAGCAACTTTTTGTATCAGTTCCATGTATGTGATATTCATTTTATTAGTTATGTTGTCTGATTTTGAGAGATTAAATTTGTCGCGAATTTAATTGACATTGAATTTGTATCCTATAAAGTAACACGTGCTTATTCTTTGTATCCCCATTTGAAGTCTGATTTAAAATTAACTCTCGAGATTTTTTTAGTGTGGTATGATTACTTAGAAATGCAATGTCGATTTTTCAGTATTTGCTTAAAATTAATGATCCTTAAACATACATACTGTTTATAATTGTTTCATTACTTGATCTTTTATTTTCGAAATACATAAAATCCATAGTAAAATACTATTCCTTTATTTTGAAATATACAGAAATATAAAGCAAATTTTGTTATTTAAATAACTATGTGTAGTAAATTATTTAACTTAGAATTCTTAATGAGATTATATGCCCGTTTCAATAGATCATATATAATCCTTATTTTGAATTCCTGCCTGAGAATGACATAGGAAAAACTCTTCAGGGTGGATTATTTTTCTTTTTGATTTAATTTTGATTACGTTGTTTTCCTTTTAACTTGACTTTTATACCTAATTTATCTAGATTCATCTGAATTTTAGTAATAACTGCACTTGGGCTTACTCAGTAAAATGTTTTTTTTTAATGTTTTTATATAGTTTTTTAATCTTTAATTTTGTTCGAATTCAAAATTTTTAGTTTCGATTCCTATATTTAGTTTCCTTTCTGTAAGTTCTACTTTCTTTTCCAAAATAATTTTAATTTAGGTTTGTTTCATAAATAGATTTTCATTTCATTATGCTCATATTTTTGTTAACTTTTCGTAGTTTATTTTTTTTGAGTTTCGATTCCTAAATAATTTAGTTTCGTTCCCAAAATAACTAATTTTAGATTACATCAGAAAATTGGTTTTATTTTCTTAATGATTATATTGTATATCATATATTTATATATATGAAATCAATGATTTAATAAAAGGAAAGTCAGTCTGAAGAATTGTAGAGTTTTTCGAGGCGTCCGTATGATTCGCTTATGCAG
>JAPMOQ010029525.1:257697-271309 GCA_026543055.1 Argiope trifasciata | reverse complement strand
GTTAACACCGCGTCAAAATCTTGTGGATGCAGCTGATGAGCAAGTGAGATTTTGTGTGAATAATATCGTATGATAATCCTGAGGATCCTATGCTTAGTGGAACATGGCCTATCCAACACATTTGCGACATGGCGAACACTACTACTAGCCATGATGTTTGATGTTTTGTCCTCTTCCACTTGAAGTGCAACCTCCTCAACGACTTCAGAAGGAACTAATTTCTTCATCTTCCGGGACGAACACCCAACGATCCTGTTTCTTCAAATTTCGTTATCATTTTCTTTAATCCTTGAGATGCCATTGGACCTGTTTTAAGATTCTTCAAAGTCGGAAATTTCTTTAAGGCTGCTGGTGCTGAATCGTGGTTTTGATAAAACAGTTTGACTAATAAAGCGCGAGATTGCAAACTTAGTCATTTTGAATTGTGAACACTCTCGCATGAAGTTTTCAAGGAATACATTCCCTTTTATACTGGCTAACTGTTAAATGGTGTTGTAACATTTTCTTACGCAGTAGTTTTAAATGCTTGGTTAGTTGGTTGAATTAACGTCACACTAGAGCTGCACATTAGGTTATTGGTGCCGGTTCGGATCTATCGCGTAGGACAGACCCGCTTTGCATGAATACGACCTCTAGTGGTGTAATTTGGAACTAATTTTTTTCTAGTAAACTGTCTTTCCCATCATTTTATTAAGGCATACATAAAATTTCAGAATTTTCGGATGAATAGTTACGGTGGTATGTTGCTCTGAATACGGTAACTTTAATTTGGGACACCCTTTTTATTGTTTAGCAATAATTAGTATTTAGTGAATTCAGAGAAGACGGTGTATATTTTCTCAAAATGGTGTTGCTTTCAGGTTTGAAAGATAAATTTTTATATGTGCTAATTTTTGGACATATTATATTAAATTGTTTACACAGATTATAGAATATTAGGATATGAAGTAAATTTTTAATTCCCTTGAGATAGTTAAAATCCAATTTTGCTTAGAACATAAAATTCACATGAATATAAAATTCACACATTTTAATAAGTGAGCATAAAAATATTCATAAAATATTTCTTGTTAAATAGTATTGCAAAAGAATATCCAATTGTTTATTTTTTTCCAAATATAATTTTGCAAAATAATTATGAAAATTCTAAAGAAAAAAATTATAAATATTTCTGAATGACGTACTTAAATTCTTTTTTTAATTGCAGTTGTTTAATATATGAAAGCAATATAATTGGTTTTAAGGAGTTTTTTAAATACTGAATAATTTGTATTCTATTTTATATCTATTGAACTTTTCAGAATTCGAAATCAATTATTGTCAAAAATTATAAATAGGATTCAATGTACCTTTAAATTAAAATTATGCACGAATGTCGTAAGTGCGTTAATGCCATCCACATAAGCAAATTCAGAAGTCCCTATTTTTGATGTTGTGACTTTTTTAAAAATTTTTTATTGCATTCCTTGAAGATCGGTGGTTGAAAAATATAGTTATCATATTCATATCTCAATAAATCCTTTGTCTCTTTGTGAAAAAATCACACCCCCTCCAACCTTTAATTATTTTCACTGTTTTAGTTATTTTCTTCTATTATTTATATTATATGGTATATCAAATTTTCATTGAATTACATCAATAATATTTTTAAAAAAACAAAGAAATTTACTCGCAAATGATTTAAGAATAAATTTAAAAAAAAAATTATCCAGCAAAAAATTTTGCAATTTAATATATTCAAGTACTATTTTAAAGAAATTCTAACTTAAAGCGTTTTGTAAATAATCTTTATCCAATAATAAAAATAATCACGAAGAGTGTTTTCACTAAAGCCATCTGTTCAAAGTACACAGAAAAACAAATTGAAATTGCATCTTCTTAATTATAAAACATCTCTCCAGCTAAAGAACGTCTTATTTTTCTCTAGTTAGACTTTTTAAATTTTTTTTACAAATAATTGCTCACTTTAAATATAAAAATTATCTAAATTAGGAAAAGAAAAAAATATTTTCTGGATAAAATAGCATACCTTACAACTTATAAAAATGTATACTGATTTTAGAAACATGCTTTTCAGAATTGTATATACATATCTGAAACTAACGAGCTATTTGATACGTTTTGTATTAAATGGATTATGTCCTAAGCGATTTAACTTCTTCCTTAACCTTTAACTAGGGAGGTGACATTTTAGGACGTAAAGGTGCTGGCGCGGTCTAAGAGACCGCATTTTCTTTTCACTCGAATTAAATTTTCTAAAGAAAGTATTAGAAAAAAAATTATCCAGTATATCCTGAAAGCATTTTTCTTACTACATAAATGTGTTTAAGAATTTTTTCAAAATATTTTATCTTTGAAAACAGTAAATGCATTGGAGCATACATTTTCTTCTCACATTATATGTACAAATAAATAATATTATTGGAAAAAAATCATATTACAGTATATTTTTTAATTCAGATTTATTTTTTCAGTATATAAAAGTATGTAGTGAATAATGTAATGTAAAATTCAACATTTACATGAAAAAAATTGTAATGGGTAAAACTTTACCCTTTTTTTTATTGGCTTATGTGACTTAGCACAGTTTTCTAGTGCATTTTAAACTTACATGTTAAGAACTATTATAAAACTCAACCCATAAATTCTTTATGTATTTATCTTGGTATATTAAAATATTTTATAAATTTTAGAATTTCAATTATCATTATCACTAAAAGCACTTTCCACTTCATTTAAAAGTGTATGAAGCATTACTTCATAATGGAATCAGTAAATTAGATTATATTTCTGGGCCCAGGTTTTTGAGCCATCTGCTAAGCCTTGCTCATCGCTGGGACACTAATGGGAAGGAGCTGTCTGAGTGATGTCGTTAAAAGAAATAACTGCATTATTTTAAATTCCATCTGTTGAAATCGGCTGAAAAAGTGCAGGTTTATTGAAGGGTACGAAACATGAAGCTACAAAGTCAATCCCTGCAATTGAACAAATTATAGAATAGGGGTGACAGAAAGTCCATCTCTAGTGTTCTCACAAACCGCAAGTCCCCTGTTAAGGGTTAATAATGAAAGGATTGGATTGCTGTTAGGATTGCTTTTAAGGCCTTATCACACGGGGAAATTTCGTCTGCACTTTTTCGTTCCTACCCTCAAAACCCGGTCAAGCAAGTTTCATAATCGACAACTTTTTCTAACCAGCTCGAAAATGTCCTTGCAAACATTGTCCGCAAAAGAAATTCAACCAATAATGTGAAACTTTGAAGTGACGTCACTTTGGTTGTCGTTTGCTGACATAAAGTGCCGAAGATATTTCGCCGTGTGATAAGGCCTTTAGTTAGGCAGATTATCTGACAGTAGAAATTCATACTTACGGTATTTGAAACCTAAAAGCTAATGAATATGTCCTAACTTACGGAAATAGGTGCTGCTGTAAGTAGGGTGATAGTACATGCATTCATTACTGAGTTTGTCAACAGAACTTTCGAGATTTTGATTGCCCTGAAGTGTCCACCTTAGTCGTTTTGACAACACGATTTCTAAAATATTTTTATATAAATCAAAATGAATGTTTGTATGACTCTTATGCCTTTCTAAACCGTTCATCCGATTGTGATGAAACTTGGTCAGCTTATTGTTTACATCTAGGGAATGGTTATAGTAATAGTAAAATTATCTAAATTAAAAAAAAAACTTGAATCTCAGTAATGTTTATTAAACAAGGATTAATCTCCAAATAAATCACTGAAGAGACAATTCATTCAGTAGAAACGCTAAAACCAAATTAAATTTGAAGTTTTGTAGTTATAGTACTCAAATGTCGAGCAAGTCATTCTCAGAGGTAATACCTTTATTATAGATTATGCGAGTAAGTTTTGTGGGGACCAATCATAGTAGGTTTTAAATTTTAATTAAATTTTTGTGTTTTTTGTAGTAACTACAAAATTATTGCAGTGCTTTGCTTTTGCAAAATCATGCAAAGTGACTAAAAGTCATTAAAAATGTTCAATTTTTTTACAAAAATGAGAAAATAAGAGTAAATTAAACAGGTTCCAGTGTCCAATCGATATCGAAGAATGTTCTACTGTTATTTATATATCGTATACTTAAATATGCGAAAGATATAAAAAAAGCATGGATAATTTTGCATGTTAATTGTTTCTGTATTGTTTAACGAAATAAATTTAATATTACAAATGAAATTGATTTAATTTAATGGAACCTTTCTATAAATATACTCTTGTCGAAAGGGTAATTTATTGGAGATTAAATATATATAACTGTAAAAAAGTAATTTCTTTTTTTGAGACTTTAAAGTAATTAATATCTGTTAAAAATACTTGAAATCTTTTGTGTTCTAATTTCAATTGAATTTATAAGCTTTTTTATAAATGTAGTCTGAAAAATATATTCCAAGTCACAAACAAAGGATTCATGAAAGCGATAATCTCCATCTTGTTCATTTTATTATTTATTTAAAATTGCAAATTACGATGCCTGAAGTGAGAGTCTAGTTTATCACTGCAAAAAGCAGAAATTTAAAGCGCATAATTTATTTCAAAATTATTGCAGAATATATAATATTTTGAATTTGCCATGCAAAAGCATTTTAATTAGTTAAGAAAGTTTTCTCAATTCTTCCATATTTTCTTAACTAAGCCTTATTTACTACGCTTAAGAGTGAGTATAGAGGACCTTAAGATATCTGCTGAGTAAGCCATAGTTCAAAGAATTAAGTTTAATGGCCTTTAATTTTGACTGTGGAGATTGAATTAGTCGGTAATTTGCGAAACTAGAATCGGACTCTGCGTAACATAACCATTAGAAAAAAATTACTGCTTTTTTCTAGGGGTTATGTTACACGGCTAAGAACCCAAAAGCCATAGGTTCGACTCCCACAAATGCAATAGCCACATATGCAATCTTCATACATCTGTCGTGGAGCAATCTACAATTAATCAATCAAAGTCGTCATCTGCTAAAAAGTTGTCAGACTTACTTGACGGAGCAGCAACAACTCACACATTGCTCGCTAAAAAACTCTTAGTGTTGTAAAATAATTCGTCTCACTGGTGATATATTAATAAGCCGGTGACAGCCAGTGAACATTGTTTATGACTTTTGTCTAGCGGTTATATATTACGTGGTTATGAGCCCTCTCATCGCAGAGTCGATCCTTATGGAATTCCATCTGCTACAGGTCTAGTCAGAATATATGGCAGTTTGAATTTGTAGTGTTGATGTATTCGAGTCGAATAAAGATGGTTATTGAATTCTTCATATCTTTCTCTTCCTATCGTGCCAGTTTCCTCTATGGTATTTTTAAACATTTGACAAAGATTTGTTTGCAATGTTTTTTCCTACTTTTACTGGTATTTAGGTGAAGAGATATCGCCCATATGGCAATCGTATATTGAAATATCACTTTTAAGCATTGAATTGTACATAATCCCACGTCTTTATATGCCATGGGTTATTATGTCCAATGACAAAATAAGAATTTCTTAGAATATTTTCTCATAATTTCCTGCTATAAACAGGCTTAATTCTCTCACTGCTTGATTCTTTATCAAAATATGTTCAAAAATTGCGAAACGTTTTTTGAAAGACATTTTTAGCTTTGTAAAGAGTGCACAAAGTTTTGCTAAACATTCTTGTATATTTCTCAGAGCCTTGGCAGCTAAAGCTATCTATTCATCCAGATATGAATGAATCCAGAAAAACTGAAAATAAACCATGAACGGAAAAAGAGCGGGCTGCATAGTTCAAATGATAGAAAAAATTCAACCCGCTGAAATCACGGGTTTCGCAAATTTTGCTATTTCTACATTGCCCTTGGAAATCGTGGAATACACAGAGAGAGGGTTAAAATGTGTGCTTCGTAATTTAACTTGTTAGAAAGAGTTTATGAATTTAACCATCACTCTGAGACTTTACAAATTAATAGCGGATTCTTTTAGAAAAGTTCTTTAGAGAGGAGGATTATTTGCATCAGCGCGTACCGTATAGTTAAAATATTACCACTCTCCATACTCTGTTTATAGATTCATTTTCAACAATATATCCAAATAAAATTGGATACTAATTATATTTGCTCTAGTGAATAAAAAACGAAAATTCCTGCATAGTAAATTTCTTAAATAGTATACAATGATGAAGAAGTTGCATTAACGTTTAGAATAGTCGAAATATTATATCTTTGAATGTCAAGGAAAGGAATTATTTGTATTTTTATATACCAAGTAATTCTTTTGATGCAATAATTTCAACGTAATTTTATGCAGTTATATACTATTTGATTATTCTCTAAACGAAAATCTTCAATGAAATATTTATTTCCAGTTGTGCAATACTCCTTTAGCATTCTCGATATAACTTGTTCGTATAAAATAAAAGAAAATGCCTATTCCTTCAAAATTTATGATTCAAATATTTATCCATACTTTGACATTTATACCGTAGTTCTATATTTCAGATGCTATATATTTTATTAAAATATGGCATTCCGATTTGGTTAGTATTATCTGTTTCTAATTTTCAGTCTACAATAAAAAATATATTTTTTTATATAGAGCAAACACTGCGTATTATTTATATGCAGTAAAACAGATTTTCTAAATGTCATAGAAACACAGAAAACTGTAATAAAACATAAAGCATTCACAACAAGTGCTATAATATAATACTTCTAAGAATGACTTGAAAATATAAAGTGTATTACAGGTGAAAAACTACTTCTTTTTGATAATATATATCATTTCTTTATAGTCTTCATAAAGTAAAAGGGAAACAAAAATTTGTTAGAAACTAAAGTATTTTGTTCGCATTATGTTTTCAAGGAACATTTATCTATAGCTGAAGCAATAGTAGAAAATAGTAAACGCTTTTATTTTTCACATTTTTGGAGAAAAATCATTTTTGATTTCTTTGAGAGGGATGTTAGCAATGTTAGGACTTTTGCTTTTAAAAAGTAGTGAATTGTGAATTCAAGGAAAGCCAATTCATATTTCTTTTACAAATGGAATTTGAGCAAGTGCCGAATCACTTCTACTTGAAAGTAATTTGTTAGATGGGTTTTTAGATATTATGATGTTAAAATCTACTTATTGTTAGAAAATAAAAGAAATATGTTAAAGCTATATAGCCATTTGAAAAATATAGTTAAAAGAAATAGCGAGTTTTGAAGTTTTAGATCTAAAATTTTAAAACGTATAAAACCTGCTGTCCACAAGGTTGTAAAAATAACTATGTTATACAAATATCAATAAATAAATACTGAATAAAAGAAATTTATTATACAATCAGCCTCAATTTATCTATCAAATTAAACAGTTAATCACAAAAATTTTGCGATTTCAAGATAATAAAATGTTTTTGTATAGCTGACATCCTTCGATGACCGTTTGACTTGACAGTAGTATAAGATATATGAAATTTGAGTTAAATTTGCTTTATTTATCATGCCAATCTAATTTTTCTCGGCTAAGTAGTTTTATCATAGACAAACAGTAAAGCCCTGTTATTTGAAACATTTGTCCAACTCCTATTTAATATGATTATGATCCTCCCTCTAGCAATCGAGCTCCATTAACATCAGAATGCCCTTAAATCTTTAAAAGCTTGAGTATCCCCTTTGAAATTGCACATTGTCTTTTGAAGTGATGTAATTTCACTTTCTGACTCTTAACTGAAAACTGCGAAGATAAAACATTTTTTTTTTTCTTTAGTAGTCAACATTGGGAAAAAATTCTACAATTAAATACTTGATATAAGCACATTGAGTCATAGAAGCAACGATATCTACTGCTGAAAATCCTTAACACAAAACTAAAATAACTATCATATTTTTTGAAATAGTTGTAACACAGAAACGATATCATAGAAAAAAAATTAAATGCTGACTTTGGGTAACATTGTTCTTAATGTTATAGAAAGTTCATAAATTTTACTTACAAATATAACCATTCATAGAAATTTCAGATAACTCCGAGAAACATTTTCTGTCTTTTCTGATGGCTGAGCTTACTTTTTTCAAACTGAATTTCTCCGAAAGTTATTCATTGTACCCTCCTTATTATAAGCGCTGTAGCCTATCTCAATAAATTCAACATAGCCACTTTATTACAGGCACTCATTACTTCCCTTGCTACTACGCCGTTCTAAACTTGAAGGGCTTAAAAATGTATGTATTATATACATTTAATTTAGTATTTGATATAATTCGGGGTTATATAGTATAAATTTTATTGACTTGTTGGATATATTGAAGAAATTATTTTGAGAAGTTAAAATAGATGCTTCAAGCATATTTTATCTATGTGATCACAAGAAATATACATCTTCTATAAAAAGATGTAGAGAAATATTTCTGAGCAATAGATTGTTTCTATGAAATGGGCTGAATAATGTATTCTAATTCGTATGATTATCTGCTTTATTTGAAAATTTCTTCTTGTATAAACATAATTTTGTTTGACTCAGATTAAATGACAATCAAAAGTGTTCATTTTATTCACTTCTCTTCAAAGCAAGCTGTCGCCGAGGACAAAATAAAAATATACGCGCATAAAACATATTCTAAAATTCCTTTTAACTTTGAATTATTATGAATTATGATTTATTGATGAGTCAAAACTTATAAACGTTATATATCATACTTTCTAAATCATTATTACATTTCCAATATTACAGATTGGTTTACTTGGGGGTGTTATAGAAATTTAGTAGTATTTATAATACGGGAAATACCGTATAATATTTGTAGCTAAAATTCTGTTCAAAATCATAAGAAACCATTCCATTCTCAGAATCAGTTCGAACTGGAAATCCGTTTAAGCTAGAAATCAGGATAATTAAATTAAAAATTTCCAATAATGAGGTGGTGAAAAGAACATATTTCTAATATTCCAACTTATCTTGGAGGGAATGCTAGAACAATGGTAACTATGTAGCCCGTTACTTCTAGGAAAATGAAAATATTCTTTTTCTCTTGTGTACAATCGATCACTGAAATAAGCAGTATCGACAGGATTAATTTAAACACATTATTGTTCAATCCTAATGGTTCTTATATTTGCACGTGCTCATATGTTGTCTAGTTAGAGTTTCCAAGAGACAACAATTCAGCAAAAATTCATTTGCCTCTGCCAACAATATTTTTTGCAAGTGTTTTTTCTCTTCAAATTTTAATATTTTATAGATTTAAAAATACAATAGGATTTTGAATTCGGTAAAATTTTCTACCCAAATTTACAGCATGTAGATGCATATCTAAAAATATTTTATATTAGTTCTATGCAGAATTTGTAGAAATTGCGAGCCAAGAAATTGAGTGTAGCTTTAAAGTTGTGCAACTATCACTCTATTGTAATGATACTATTAGCATTTCTTTTTCAAATAAATTAGGATTTTTTTTCAGTGGCCTTAACGTAAAACGACTGCTAAAAGTTTTAAACTTTAGTCAGGTACTTTTTTCTTACACTATTATAAAAACAATTTTTAATGAATAATATGCATATATTTTATGAACATTACGGAATTATTTATCTATTTTTCATTTTTCCATATCATGTATTTGGCCTTTTGGGAAATTTTGAAATATATATGTATGTCAAATTCACAATATCCTGCAAATATTTATTTTTTAAAATGTTAGATTTATGGTTAAATGAGATTAAGAATGCACACAAAATGTCAGTTTCTAAACTTTTTACGATAAAACTATTTACAATTCTTTGAAACTATATGTGTTCTTATATAAACATACATAGTTTTTTCATTCTTTTAATGCTGGTGTAAGTTTAATCCTTAAGAAAATATTTTATATTAACTGTTTACGAAAGTCTAGACAATTTTTTTGTTCGATTAATAAAGAAAAGTATATATAAATGTGATACTTCTGAATTTGTTTGAGAAGCGTATATAATCGAGGCTTTACCAACTTGGATACCCTCCTTAAATTTAATAAGAAAACACTGTTTACCACTTTCATTTGCACTATACATTTTGTAGAGTATTTTACAATAAATTTTCATGACATAAAGTGCGGAATATACTTTTAGAATATAAAAATGTTTCAGTATAAAAATTGATAGGGAATAAAGTAGATAATTGTAAGAGAAAACTTTCTGGAAAATGTTAAAAGAAAAAATGAATTAATTTGTTAACTACAGAAAATGTGATTAATCTGAATAAAATCTTCGTAAATTGTCATTCAATAGTAGATATATTTCTTATACTATTTATTGTTTGAGTCTTTAATATTTACAATTATTTTCTTTTTACTTCTTAATGGTTTTCTTACACAAATGCTTTTACTTACTTGAAATAACTAAAGTAATATTTTAATAACATAACTTCTTTAATAGCGTTAGCACAAATAAAAATTTATAACAGTATTTTAATAGCTACAAAATAAAGGATAATTAATGAATAATGAAAAAAAATTGCCCTTTACCGGAATATCTAGTGGGCTATTCGCTCTGCCAGTCGAAGAGAAATCGCATATATTGTTAAATGAAGGCATATGCTTGAGATGGTGATTATTAAAACCATTAGATTTGTCCTCAATATGGCTGCAGTGAGAAAATTTTTGCATTTTCAAATAACGGCACCGATTTTTTTTTTGTGTGTGAAATCGTTTCTTACATGTTAATCATAAGATCTTTGGACAAAACCTTTCTTTAATAGTCATTAATACATTAATAACACGTGAGAAAAATGATTACTTTAATTATAATTATTAAAGTCCTTCATATCAACTATCATAATCCTCATATTATAATACAAAACAGAAATTAAAAAAAATGATTCAAGAGTGCGATGCTTTAACATCGTGTAAACAGAAAAAATGAGCATTATGAAATTACGGATTATGCAAGTCATTTTATTTTATGGAAAATCAAGATGTATTTTTTTGGAAAAAGAGTCGAAATTAGATTTTAATAAATAAAATAACAATTAGTGGAAAGAAAAATCTAGATCTTAATCTTACCAAAAACATCCATTTTCTTTTCAGCTGCCACTGTCTGAAATTCAGGCGCTTCAGCTGACACTTCACATCTGTATGTTCCACCACTGTTCAGGTCCACATGTCTCAAATATACAGACTGGCTCCCAGATTTTGAAAGCTGTTAAAAATCATTTTTATCAATATATATATAGAGGAATATATTACAACAAATATATAGAAATCGTACAGCAAAAAGTATACAGTTAGTTAAGATATTATACTTAGTAAATAGAGTTGTGATATTTACAATTGAGAAGAAAGCATTTATATTATTTATTTTTTTATATGAGTAAACAATATGGTGCAATATAATAAATGAACTCGTGATAAATATATTTGTTTATTTCATTCCTTCAACGCTGAAAGGCTCCAAGCGTCCGTTCAGCAATACTAAGTCAAGATGTCACTTTGAAATTATTTCTCAACCCGTTTATTCTGATTAAATAACCAAAGTACGTACTTTATTTATAATGTATGTCTATTTAGGAGAATTTGGAAAATTAGGACCTTCTTGGGATATTTCAAAACATGTCCGGCCAAATAATTAGTTAAAAGTCATCAATTAAGCAAGTCCAGGTTGCAAATGTAGGGTATATATTAAAAAATAAATTAATATTCTTGAAGTTTTTTACATCAAACAAAAAATGGTTTTTACTTGCATTCTTTTCTTTTTACTTTCTGGTGCACAAAATGATGAAAGAATCTAAATCGTCAAAATTTCGACTTCAAAATATTGACTGATTTCCATATTTCAGATTGCTTTAAGATTGAAAGACATATTTTTGAAAATTATGTATGTTTTTCGATTATGTCTATATGTTTAAAACTGAACACGATAGCTCGAAAAAGAGTTTCAATCAAACCGAAAAAAATTTCGCCTTCATTAGGAGCATTGTACTCATACAAATTTAAATTGGACTCTACAAATTCGAGTTGATTTTTATTTCATTTTCAAATTGAAGTAATTTTAGAAAAAATTTGTAACAATCATTATTTTTATGTCAAATCGGAATTGCATTTACTTGTGGTATCTTGATTATTATTTCCACGTGTCTGTTTCCATTAGATATATAATGCCATATTGCTGTTTATGTAAATATATAAAGTTAATATTGAAGCAATGATCAGTAATACCATCATCATTTTAGATTATATTATCCGTCTGAAACTGGCTATATTTTTGTATATAGCTATATATTGCCATATCGCAATACATAGTCGTACCGAAGAAATCAATAAACTTCGGCTAGACGGAAAAAGATATCAAAATAAATATGGTGCTTAGCGTGTTAAAATGAAAAACCCTGTAGTCTCAGAGAATAGTAATCATTAAATTGGACATTACTGATCAATCGTAAATTTATAAAATAAATTTAAAAATATATACATCATTGATTTATCGTAAATTTAGCAGTACCCGCACTGTGTTTCTGATGGAATAGTATCCAAGCAAAAAATTAGATTTGCACTTATAATTAGTCTAGTCTCCATCCGATATGAACTTATGCAACACCAAACCAACATAAAAATACATTTATAAATTATCAAAAATAGCTACAAAACAATTTTTTGAAGTACACATTCAGAAATTATTAAACTGTTATAAAGGTAAAAATGATATGTCAGCAGGCAAAGCAATCCACAAAAAATATACAATAGAAAAGCTGTTTTAAAATTTAAAAATATGCAGGTAAGTCACTGTACCCACTGCTCCACACTTGTTTGTCAACTCTGTATAACTTGATATAATGATAATTTGAACCGATCGTGAGATTTCAAAGAGAAACCGTTACTTCTCTCAACAACAGTGTTCCGTCCCTTTCATTAATTCTCTGGGGCCGCGGTGGCCTGGTGGTAAGGTCTCGGCTTCGGAACCGAAGGGTTTCAGGTTCGAGACTCGATTCCACCGAAAATCCGCATGTGTGAGAGGGTCTCTTGCATGTTAAATCTGTCAGGCCAAACGTCCCCCCGCTTGCGTGGAGTGGTGTGGAGAAGGGGGTGCCACTTCAGGTGTCGTCCTCGTCATCTGACCATGGTTCAAAATTTCGAGGCCCGTCCCAAAATAGCCCTCGTGTTGCTTTGAAACGGGACGTTAATATAACTAAACTAAACTAACCTTACCGCGTAGCAAACGAAGATTTTTGGTACTTAATGTGTTTCAGACAAAGTTGGATTTCCTTCTTTAGTGCGTAATGAGATTTGAATCACTATTTGAAGTCAAATGTAAACAAAGAAATGCTGTACATATGCATACCACAACTCTTGCCTTTTGCGCTTGCGTGGAATAAGTAAAATCGCAATTATAAAACTTCCTTTATTATTTTTATTTGACTTTAATGTACTAAAACCTTTCTCAATAAATGCTTTACAAATGGTTTAAATATCTCCCATATCCGTTTACTGTAATTCAAGTTTTTGTGGTACAAATAAACAGACGCTTTCAGGAGACTTCATATGAATAGACAGAAGGACAGTTTTATTTTAAGTGTTAGATAAACATTTTTCTATTACCTTTTCTTCTTTTATTCAAGGTTATTGAGTAGTAAAATTGTAGTAAGCTGAATTTTTTTTAGTTGAATAGTAAACATTTTTCAGCCATTATTAG
>JAPMOQ010029525.1:225165-247697 GCA_026543055.1 Argiope trifasciata | reverse complement strand
CTGAATTTTTTTTAGTTGAATAGTAAACATTTTTCAGCCATTATTAGTTTAGTAATTCAAAACATGTTAGTACCTCTCAGAAAATGATTATTAGATATTTAAGAATTGTATCTTTCATCATAGTTTTGCATGATGCTTTACATCCAACACGTAGTTATGCATTAACAAAATTTGAAAACTTATACAAGCGCATTCAGAAATCCATGATAAATACTTACAAACTGTTCCATAAAAATATTTTTTTATCAGTTAAAAGTGATCGAGACTAAATTATACGCATCCTATGCTGCTTTTTATTTATTTAGTGAGTATTTTATTTATATTGCACTCTTGTGTATCTGTTTGTCACACATTTTAGCCTAGATAAACTTAAAATGTTAAAGTAAATATTTACCTCAAAACCACTGACAAAATTAATCGCTATTAAAGTAAATAAGAGATTTTGAATCTATCACATGATTCAAAAATATTTTTAAAAGATATCTGTCATAAACTAACCTTATGAATGATTTTATTAAATGCAAAAAGAATGCATATGACTTCCGATAATGGAAGTCAAATATTTTTCTCTAAAATATTAACTGTACTCTTGTAATTATTTATTGTAGACTATTCTATATTTTACATTCCAAAAACGTTCCATTACTGTTTATTTTTTGGCTATTTAAATAAAAAATTCATCATTATTATAAAGTATATATGAACTATACTTTTTGCTTTCTTTATTTAGTTTAAATTTGAAAGATAAAGTGTTATTAAAAATGTAGAAAAGCTTATGTATTTACGTATTCTTTACCGACTAGAAGCCCATAAAGTAAATCCTGAATGTTTTTTTTAAATTAAATATAAGAAAAATAACAGATTCATTAAAATGAAGAAGAAATATTTCAACTCATTTGCAAAAAAGAAGAATTGATTTATTGTAAAACCCATTTAGAGTTCTCTGAATGAGTACCATTATTGTTTGCTTTGTGACAATCTGAACAAAAGTATACCATCATTACAAAGAAAAATAAAGAAAATACAAAACCACATTCATCCTTTTTTACGTGTTATTTTGAATGAAATGAAGACATCGTAGCTGCAGAAAGGCGTGAATTAGCTTATTAAGCAAATAAATTCCACCGATGAGCGAAGGTAACTACATTGAGACGTAGAAATGTCTTTTCCATCTCTTTGAAAGCCATTAATTAATTTTTCCAAGCTAAGTCCACTAGACAATTATTATTAGCTTGATAACTTTGTTTGCCTCTCTTCTTAATTAATTATTTCTTTGAGTAAATTAATTTCGACCTCAGACGTTTATTTAAGAAGGGAATCTCGCTCTTGGGGAATTTTTTGTTCATTAATTCCCAAGATTTAATTCCTTTTCAGCGGTATTGATTAATATATGACTGCAATTGAGGAAGAGAAGGCATTTAATTAACTGATTATTAACCGCCTAAATATCTTATAAAGGTAGACTTGTTGTTTCAAATCAAGCTTTAAAATCTTGTTCGTAATATAAATGGGTTCTTTATTAAATGTCATCCGAAAATGGAGGGTTTTATTTGTTTTTATTGATTCGGAATTCCATTAAAGTTTTTTGCTGGTGAAATAAATGTTATTGTTCTTCTTTATTTTCTATTCTTACATTATTTTTCTTCCCTTTGTTTTGATTTCGGGCATATTTCATTATCAATTTTTTATTGTTTTTAAATATGGAAGTTTAAACATTTTTTTAAAACTCATCTTTCATAATAATAATTTTGAACTCTAAGTTTTTTTAAGACTACATTTTGATAATTTATTATGCATCAATTGATTGATTGCATTAGAAAATGTTTTTGGTCGTCTTGATTTTGAAAACTACCAGGATTTGAAAACTTGGGGTTTTCTCGAGTGAATCCAATTGATTTGGCTCATACAAATTATCTGACATTTTTACGAAAATATCTATTATGTGGTAATATTAGGACTCTAATCCCTTAAATGTAAACTGTTTGCAACTTCATGAACTTAGCCCTCGGATTCTTATTCTGAGGTGAGAAATCTTTTATTGAATTGGTATTCACCTTCACCATCACATTCCGCATTATCTCTTCTCGCAAGACGAATGTTTTTAATGTCATCATCAGATTTTGAAAGAAACATCAGTCTCAAAGATTCATATCTGGATAGTAGAGTTGTTGGCGAAGGACTTGAATATCATATTTCTCCCACAAATTCAAGATCATGTATTTTTACTCCAAACTGTATCAATTATTAGGCAGATAACTTATGACAGTTTCTAATGACAGTTGTCATTGGCAAGCACAGTGACTAAAGAACCATTGCGATTCAATCCTAATTGTCTCTTGGTTTATCTCTTGGTTTTCAGTAGTGCCATTTAGAGCCAAGAGTAAGAGTTAGCTACTCACACATCTCAACCTCTTTAAGTGGGGGGAGGGCTTTTTTTCATACATCTCATTAACTCATCCACGGATTATAATTTAGACCTGAATTAGAGAACGATCCCTTCTGGACCAGTATCCCAGTGTTATTATTTTCGACATGGAGAACTTTCTGACAACGGCAGATTTACACACACGCCAGTCACCACACACAGGGTGACTCGGCCGACAGGTTCGAACTCAAAACTTACGAACAACAACTTCGAACTCACAACTTTACCAACCAGGTTTGCTAGTACTATATTCTAAATTTTTTTTCCATCTGATGGTACAGATACAATTCCACGAATAAAAATAAAATTAGAATAACATTCATTTTGTTTTCTACTTGTTACTCTTTTTCAGAGCTTAAAAATGCAAGATGCACCCATTGATAAAACTTTTGTTTTAGGTCATTCTCATACATCCCTGATTAATTTCTGATTATCACGGTGTTCAGAAACAAAGGTAGTCCTGGTATTGACCATCAAATTAGTACTACTGTTGGAGTGGAGACGAAATTCTTTCTGTCTCCCCTCCGACAGCGTCGGTATAATTTTTGCTGTCAAACTGAGCTGCACATATACAGATCGGTCCTCAGCATTTAAAATGCCGAATATTTATTGATTTTAACGTTCTTTGCAATCGCTTATGTAATGAAATCGTAATCACCCATCTTATTTTTCACTCTCATAATAAGAGTAGCATTCCTACTAGACTTTGACCTTCCGAAACAGTTTTTTCCACTAATTTACGACCATTTTTTAAACCACTGAACTAGTTCTTTATTTATACCTCTGAACGATATTCTAAAACACGAGTTAAATCCCATGAATCGTTTTTCTTTGAAAATCACAATTACTTTATAATATTTCATGCAGCATTTTAATTCGTTTCGTTTGATCATAATAAAATAATGATAAGAGCTGAAAAATAAACGAATTGAATAATCTTTGTTTTAGGAAGAAGAATACCCGAGCTAAAAAGTTCATCATATGCTTATAAAATTTATAGAGGGACGAACCGATCCATAACTGTCACGGCTGCATTCGATTCAAAGAATCCACTGGGAGTCTAAATAACTATGTAAATACATCCAATTCTTTAAACTGTATTTTTTTACATTATTTTAAATTTTTGCGTAAATAGTTATCTTTAATGTTTCATCGCAAAAAAAAGAAAGGGAAAAGCATAATCATGGTCCCCAGATCATATAGCATTGAACATGAAATTCTAAAAAAATGTATATAGGTCAGTATTTCTGTAAAAATTATATTAGGTTCTTGTATTTAGCTTATAATATTTTCTCAAACTGGTCGATATCTTGAAAATAGTAATTTCTATTGTTATAGCTGAAGTATATTAGGTAAGGGGGTCAAAAAAGGGCTCAATTGATGGTTCTCTTTGCGGTTTCGGTGTGGTAATTGTAGGTCCATTACAATAATAGTTATAATTTAATATATAGTTATAGTCTTGGATACATGCGATTCATTTAATCGAACTATTATATTTTATTAATATAATACAGTCATAATTTTCTTCGAGACATGGCCATTAAAATTTCAAATAATGGATGGATTATGATAATTCTTCATGATTATCTTCTTCTAATTCTAATAAACATATGTGATACTTTTATCCATTTAAATACATGTATCTGCTCAACATATATCATAATAAGATAATAGCGTCTACAATTGAAAGAATAGAATAAATTTTGTGAATTTATCAAAGAAAAATGCAGATGACAACGAGATAATTTAAAATAAATAATATATTTTAATTTGAAATATATATGCATACCTAATCCTGCTCATTTCATATTTTTAAATGAATTCAAGTTTTCATTATGTAGAATTCTAAGCGAAATAAAATGGATATGTTTAAAGAAGTAACATGATGCAAATATAACCTGAAACATTATTTCAAATATTAAAACCATAATTACAGCGAAATAAGATATTCTAATTCAAATAATTAAATTTATACTATTTGTCGAAAGCAATTTAACTCTTTATTTAATCGAATTTAAAGATAATTTATACAATGTTATTCATTTTATATAACGAAATAAATCATAAAAGAATGATACATTCGAATACTATTTAATTGATAAAAATATAATTAAATGAAATCCTAGAATATACCTCTTCAACAAATATTTAAACTATTTTAGCACGGTTTATGGAGAAAAGGAATTTTAATGTATATATTAAATAACTATAAAGATGAAGAAATAATTACAGCGAATTGAGAAAATATACTCTGAAGAAAATTACCTTTTTAATATCCAATTAAAAAAGTACTTTTCTTCAGAACATATTATCAACAATATGCTGTTTAAAAGATAATTAAACAAACGCATTTACGGTCGAAAGTTAACAGTATTCATGATATAGAATGACTTGTGTTGAGTATTAAATTTTAAATTATTCGTTTTATTATTGATACAAATTCTAGAATTTCAGAATGCGCCATCTTTATAAAAATTAGAGAAAAAATAGTTAATATAGAAAAAAATGAATATTGTTTAATCAAATGGCATTAATGAAGAACAATGAAAATGAAATTAAAAATAATATTCATCAGTTGATACGTATTGAGTACTGAAGCTCTGATATATTTCAAATTATTCTTTATAGATTTCAAATTATGGTAACAAAAGGAAGAAAAAAATATAAATATCATTCTGAGTGAAATTATCCTTACTTAAACTAATTTTTTTAATGAGAAATGCTATTTTGATCATTGATGAATGCATTCAAAACAATAAACGTCTTCCCTCAAAAAAATCAATGTATACTCCAAAAAAAATTATTTTTTAAAATTAAAATTTTAAAACTTGAAAAACAAACTAAATATCTTCTTGAGAAAAATCACCCGTCTTTTAATTGTTTTAATGCTAACGCCTGTTTGAAAAATTAATATTGATATTCAATATATTAAATATCTTACATTTTAAAACAATCCTTTAATGTATGCGTCTCATAAAATAAAATTTTTGTCAGATTATCTTGAAAGAAATCAGCATGACTTACAGAATTCTTTTACTGTCAAATATTGTTCGGAAATCTTATACAAATATTTAAGGCATAAAGCATCTTACGTCATAAGAAGCAATTTATTAATATATATTTTTCATAAAATCAAATTTTTGAAAAAACTGATTTTCAATTTGAAAAAAAAAAAGAACTAAGTATCATCTTAAGAGAAATCAGTTGTGCTTATAATAATGGTTTTAATGAAAAATTTTATTCAGAGAATTGATAAAGTTAATTCATGACAGTAAATAAACAATGCACGTCATAAGAAATAATACATTACTCGGAAATCTTTAAAAAATCTAATCCACATTCTAGCATTTATAGGTATAATTACTTCTTATTCAGCGCAGTTGAGTAGAATAATATATGATGTGAATATTTAATGAAAGGTATTTTCACAAACTGTACACTGCATTGTCAAGGTTTTTAATTGATATTTTTTGTAAAAATATTGAACTTCAGAATACTTAAAGAACATATTAGCTTAATAAAGATCAAAGTATATTATAAATTTAAAAAATGGATTTATTTCAGTACATTTTTCTTTCAGTTGTTGAAACAGTAAACAAAATATACAATAAAAGTAAAAACAAGACAAATTCTTTTAACAAATAATTCTTTTCTGACATAATGAAATCTACGGTAAATGCTCCTACTTCTCCAATACAAAGTATAATTCATGGCAAAAATGTAATGAACCCAATTTCCAGGCTTATGATTTGGGTAATTTTTCAAAAACTTAAGAGTTCAAAAAATACACCACGCAGCTTTTCCTTTTTTTTCTTTTTTTATTTCCTATTTTTCATTTCAGATAGCTCTTTTCTATCAGCTTTATTCTATTTCAGCTGCTGCTGCTGTACCTCTGTTATTTTAACGCTTTTCCGATTGCTTTTTTCCATGATGCTGAAATGAGATACGCTTTTCTCATTTGTTTTACCACCCGGAACAACTTGTCTTGGTTCTCTTAAGAAGATATTTGTCCACCAACACCACCTGAGCACAATTTTCTGAGTTATGTTTTCCGATTTTTATTCTGGTTGGAAAAACACGAAGGAAACAAGGGTTGTCCTCTCTAAATGCATGCAATATTGGATTGTTTCGATAATAAAATGAAAAGCCATGAATGAGAATAAGGCTTTGAATTGTTTTGCAGTGATGAGTAGAAATGAAAATTTGGCCAACTTTCTGGTATTCGTTTGGATTTCAGGATTTCTTTCAAAACTTCCTTCCGAAAATGGCTTACTATGTGCTAATTTATGAATGAATTTAGGAATTTCCATCTTCTAAGAAAAGGATCGACGAAAAATGTAAGTATCATACATCCAGAGAAATACCTTATTTTGCATAAATTTCTCAGAATACTCAGCATATCTTGATCAATTGAGTTGGATATTACCTCAACTGAGACATGGATTTTCGTACAGTTAATATTATTTTGTTTTGGAAATTTATATATTAAGGCTTAATATAGAAAATTAGTCACGATTTATAAAGCTGAAGCAATAAATGGTTATCGATACTATGTATCCAAATAAAATTGTTAATAATTGTGATTAAAGATTTTTCATAAACTAATGTTGTCTGATATTTTGTAGTTTTTGATAAAAGGTTGGATGATTAGATTTAGGTAAACTAAAGAAAATGATTTAATATGGTTAGAGTACATAGAAGTATTAAATGAAATTTAATCAAACATAAAAGAATGAAAATCTCTGGTCTGGAATTTTCGGAACAAATATGAAAAATAATCGATCCTCTGCGAAAGAAATATGGTAATTGTGAACCGATACTTAATGCCCAATATTAGTCATTGTTGACTTATAGAAAATATCCCCGGCCACCAGAAATTGACCTAATACTATCACTATTATTATAATCTTAGAAAAAGGATCCAACAACTTTTAACATTTTTTTTAATTGTAACATCTGAATTCTGCTTCAGTCATTGGCCATATCCTACTTCTTAAACTTATATATAATCACTTACTTATTCTACACTTTTTTACTTTTGTAAATGATTCATTTTAACCTTGCCAGATATAAAACCAAATTCTTGGTGCAGTATGGCAAATAATGACTTTTGCTCCAAAAACGCAAACCAATCCAGAAAAAGAATTTTTTTGACCATCGTGACTTTAAAGTCCACCCGATAAATTTGGATTAAGATAAGATGCAAACTGATTACGGTTAAATTTAAGAATAAAGAGTATGTAATATTAATTTTAAAAATGCATAGAAACTATACATACACAATATTTCTGGTTAATAATTTTTCTACCAATATTTTTTTTTCCTTAGTCGCCATTGAATACAACTCTCCCAAAATTTAAAAAAATTAATCAA
The DNA here is from genome assembly GCA_026543055.1 of Argiope trifasciata. Taxonomy (NCBI): domain Eukaryota; kingdom Metazoa; phylum Arthropoda; class Arachnida; order Araneae; family Araneidae; genus Argiope; species Argiope trifasciata. The sequence goes on along the minus strand of JAPMOQ010029525.1, from coordinate 239,899 downwards.
TTGTCACATTTATAGGTAGTTGTGTTTGGTGTCTGCCTCTACAGATAATCGAATGTACAATTAGTCACATGGCAAAGTTAAAACATGAATTTATCATGCTAAGAATACTAAACGCCTAAAGTGTACTTTGAAGAAATTGTTGTATAATGAGAAGAAATTTTAGATTATTATTGCCATTATAAAATTCCACAAAAATAATTGAAGACTAATTTCTGGTCTTTACTAACGGACAGCACTTACATTGATTTCCTAAAAATCATAGGTCACTTTCGAAATTTATGGAAAATTTTGTTAGTAGAATACTTCTCATAATTTAAAAAAGGTGTAAAATTCATATTTGCACGTTGTAATATTATCGGGCCTTATCAAGGAAATAATAGTAAAAATCAGAATAATATTTAAATAATCAAAATATTATTCAAATTTTAAAAAATTATTCAAAGGTGAGCATTCTACTATCTAAAGCATTTATGTAAATATGTCTTGCATCTACGGACTTACACTTTTATGAAAATTTTAAAATGTTACTATTAATTCTTACTAACAATTCTTACTATTAAAATTAAAACGATTTTCCATAAATAACAAAAGACAAAATGTTTTTAATTACATTATTTGTAAAATTTCCAGTAAGCTGTATGTTGATTGTTTGCATAACGTTTAATGTATTCTTTATTTTATCTCAGGAACATGACAAAACACACTTGTAAATAATTATTTGGATGATATTTTTTAATGTAATTTTATTTCATACATTTCTATTCCAGGGAATGGTAAGCGAGAATTTTTTTTGGTTTATTAATCAACGAAAAATTATACTTTGTATATATAATATTTGTATATATTGTCATATCAAAGTCTATGATAAAATATTTTTATGATGATATATACATATTTTCCATTTCTAATGTATGAAGAATTCCTTTAACTTTCTTGTGATAATTATTACGTGTAAAGATGGTTCAGTAGAACATCTGTAAGGTATTTTTCACATAGAAAACTAAACTAAGAATTCAATCTTGAATGTAATTGAAACCCCGGAAATGGAACTGACAAGATTCCTTTATGTATGCAAATGAATCAAGTAACCAAACAATGACTTCCAGAAGTAACAATGAAGACAGTGATTCACCGTCATGGATTTAAAACTCTTTGTATCAGAGAAACAGAAGCTTATAACCAGTCCTAGAGATTTAGCACCATGACGCCCACATCGAGATTTCGGTTTTTTGAGAATGGATTTAAAGTATTTAAAACCTTAAATAAGAAAGGTTGTTTATTTTCAAAACTAGAATAGACTATTGGATTTCTAAAGAACATTTTCTATTAAGCGTTTGAGTCGTCTTAAATTGAATTCAAACAAGAAAAATAAAGATTTATTCTCGGGAAAGTAATCCAAATGTTTAAGTAAAGAATACATTTGCATTTTATTATTTTTCATTATTTAATGAAAATTTAAATTGCATTTCGTCTTCTTCATTTTTATTAGTGTCAAAAATATTTATTTTAATTAACTAGAAAACTTACTTATTTCTATTGTTTTAAATATATTCTGGATAATTTTCAAATTGAAGGAATTTAGATTTAATTTTTGAAATATGTAATCGATCGGTAAAAAAAAGCAACAAAATTTTGAAATTTAATTTAGACTTTCTAGGAAAGGGGAAACATATTCTAATTACATTGATTTTTATATTTATTAAAAAAATTGGAATATTTATATTCATATTTCTAAGAAAATTTTTAAAAATTAGTTTTAATTAAAGTATATATTCAATTATTTTCCTCTAAGTGAATTCTGACTATCATGTTTGATTTTCTTAAAATCTCAAATTTCTTCAAAAACAATAGTAATTATAACTATAATAAAAAAAATCTTTCATTTACAACCTATAAAAGGAGAATACATGTGCCACATTATTAATTTCATCATTAAAATTATAAAAAAATATATTCTTGAATTTTTACAAAGGATCATGACATAATGTAAGATGCATTTTCTTAAATAATTAATTTAAAAAATCTCAATTGTAATTATTACTATTATTTTTAAAAAATTCTTTCATTTACAATCTATAAAAAATAAGTACATTAAATTAATAATTAATAAGTACCTCACAATTAATTTCAGCATTAAAGTTAATAAAAACAGCTAATTGAATTTTTACAGCTGGTCATGAGCATAATGTTACAATTTATAAGGAAAAATGTATTGAAACTAATTAAGTAAATGTGTGCATTATCAACATTTAATTAATTAAATTATTATATTTAATATTTGCAATTTTTTTAAAAAAATGAGAAAAAATGCTTTATTTATAATTACAGTTTTTATTCTTTTTGTATTAATGATATTCACGTAATTTAATCGGAAAAAATAATTACTTTACTGTAATTAGGTTCTATCATTACAGCATTTTTTAATCCTTCGAAAGCTCTTATATTGAATTTCGAATTTTATCTAAAATTTTCTTTTTGAATGCAAATTTCTGAACTATTCTTTCGTAATTCGTTTGTCTACCATGGTTTAAAAATTGCCCATATTATCAAGTATTCTGTTGTATTATTTATTCCAATAAATTTCATTTTTATAACCAATTTGAATTTTAAAATACATTAATTCTGTTAAGAAATAAGACTTTAAATCCATTATCGGTATTTTTACGAAGTAATGTTGAAAGCTATAACTCTATTCCGAAATTCACCTTCTGAGTATCGTCTTTAGACTTCTAAATCAAATAATCTTGTTTTATAATAATATGTTTTATATTTTAGTATCTTATTGATTATTTTTCATAAGCAGATAATTTTTAATAATATTAAAAAGGTTTAAGCTTAAGAGAGTACTGTTACGCTAACAAGCATAGCATTTTATTAAATAATATGTTTTAATTTATGAACTGATTTATAATATCAAAAGGAAATTATTGTTCTAAATTTACTATGTTGCTTCCTAGCCAGATTAATTTAATCTCTGGAAATACCTTTTTTACGATAAGCTCTATTGGATTATGATTGGATGCCTCGTCATTGATCCTGGGACATAGCGACCAATTCAGAGTCCTTGGCGACAAAGTAGATAATGCTAGAATCTTCCAGAATTTTAGTGATTGAGCCAATTAAGACCGATATATGCCTGATTGTTCAAGAAAATTCTTTACCCGCTTTCATGGACTATAAAAGGTCAGCATTTTCAAGTCGTGAATCGAGTACAGAGTCGTGGAAAGAGACGACGAATACCTGGATCAGTATGGCGAAGATCAAGCGTTAGGAGGAGTTCAAGTGAAGTCTGAAGTAAGCTAGATGTCGAATGCTGGTGTTCATTATGATAACAGCATTGAGTTACGTGTGGAGTAGCTACTCTTGTAATAGTGAGTCAGCAATTAAATAAGCTAAAACGAGGAGACAGTGTTGAATTGAGGATGTTTGGAAGAATCGCAGAAGTTCGTTAGACAGGAGAGAATAACTAAATATCTTCTCTCCTTCTGCTGTTTTTCGCTTGGCAGCTTTGTGTGCTTTGGTTCTTATTACTACCGATTACTACTGACAGCATACAGCTGTACATTACAAAATCAGTAGTACAAAGTAGTAATCGGTAGTAATAACAACACATAAAGCGATTAGATATAATTCAGCAGGAGGAAGGAATCTTCATAACTTCATTTTACGGTCTTTTGAAATGCCTGTAATTATCCATTGTCTCCTCGCTCTAACTGTAATAAACTGTCGACTTACTACTACATGACCGGCTACTCTACACAAAACTCAATTCTAAAAGGGCTGCCTTGGCAATAAGCTCTAGGATTCAACAAAAAGCTTAGTTCAGTAAAGGCTTGAGCTCCACGCAACGCTTGCACTTCTCCGGACTGATACACCTATTATCTTGTCTCTTATCATAACTCTGTTCACAACAACTACCGACTCGCTACAGCTTGAGATCGACGGTCTTTTATAGTTTCCGAAAGGCAGGTAGTGAAAGTTGTAGATCAACCAACTGCATCTAGATTTCTACTGGCCTAGTTGCTAAAAATCTTTAAGTAACATCTATTTGTTTTGTAAAAGTCACCAAATTTGTCACCAAGTCGACAAATGGTCTGGAAGCGGCACCCAATCAGCACCCAACAGAGATTATCGTAAAAAAGTCTTTAATATGATTGAACTAACCATGCTGGGAAGCAACATTGCAAGATTATAACACTATCATCTGTTATTTTCTAACACAGTGCATTATATTGATAATTGGTACTTCAAGAGATATCTCAAACTAACATCTCATGCAATAACAGAAATAATGAATATGTTAAATTAAGATAATATACGCTCGTATTTATCTAATTTGATTCGTGTATAATATTGAAACATGTAAAAGACCTGCACAACATATATATCCAGAAAAAAATATCAATGCTATGGATTTGTAACAGTGAAATTGAAATTAAAAAACTTTTTCAAAATATCAACTGGAGTTTCTCAATGCGATACATTATATTATTAATAATATATGAAGTGCCATTTTAAAAAGAAAGCTGCAAATTCTTTTATTTCGACAAAACAAATTAGTGTTACTTGTAATATACAGGGTGTCCCAAAAAGATTGAAACGCGCTTTAATTCTTTAACCGTTAGAGATAAGTAGGTGATGTAATTTGAAAAAATGTTCAAAATAAGATAAGAGAGAAGATTACATTAAGAAAAAAAATCCACCTATGAATTTTAAAAAGTTACACTTTGTAAATTTTTATACAACCCCACTATGCAAATTTGGTCAATTAGAAAGTTTTTCTTTCCATCCCAGAAGACCATTAAAAAAAACTGCATAACTGTATCTTTAAAACTTTTTTAATAATAACACAGAAAAAAAATTGACTTATGTCACTTTTCCATACCACTTGAAAGACTTTTTCGTCGGTGAAAATAAGGACCATATCCAAATTGATAATAGAAATTCTTCGATCAAAAAAAAGATAATAAGTGTAAAAGAAATCCAAAATGGCATTTAAATAGAGTCCTTATTGATGGAGTTAAACAGTTTTGACAGCATAAGATTGTAAGAAGTGTAACATAAAAAAAATAATAAATAAAACGAAAATACATTTAAAAACACACGAATCATAAAGCATTCTCAAAATGTTTTCCATCAACACCAATACATAATTGGGCTCTTCTAATAATGCTCCTGTAAATATTTTGGAGTTCTCCTCCTGTAATATTATTGCATGCATTAATTATCTTTTGTTTAAGGTCAGTTACAGTCAGTTACATTTCTTTATGTAACTTAAAAATAAATAAAAAAAACTTTAATATACACGTATTAGAAGCGGCTAAATTCCAGTTAAATGAAAGGCAAAAATCGTCTGGCAGTTAATTTGTTAGAATATCGGTTTGACATAAATGTGATGAATTTGAAAAGAATTAAAATTCTACCAGACTAATTTAACAGTATTTTTCTTTTTCATAAATTTTGCTATAAAAATCTGTCAAATGGCTTTTATTGATTTTCAACGAAATCTTATAAAATTTCTAATGTAAATTTAGAATACATGGCATAAAATTACTTGTCCCTGATAAGATTAAAACAAAAGACAATTCTGTAACTGCATCGTGAATCTACCGTAAATACGCAAAAATGTGTTTTGTAAATAATATAAAAAAATTTATGTGTTTATAAATTGTTGCAAATTTACATTTCCATTTTGGTATATGGTCACTAAAAAGAGCGTTCAATTTTCAATTACGCATAACTCACTCTATTTTAAGGATACAGCGATGCGGTTTTTTTTAATGGTTTTCTGGGATGGAAAGGAAAAACTTTCTAATTGACCAAATTTGCATAGAGGGGTTATATAAAAATTTAAAAAGTGTAACTTTTTAAAATTTATAGGTGGATTTTTTTTTCTTAACCCATTTTATCCCAATTTATTTATTTTGTTCAAATTTGAGAATAATCATATTTTCTGAGGTATATTAAACCTAAATATACTAAATATAACAAAATGTAAAAAAAAAAAAATTTTTATATAGGAAATCTGACCCGTCCTCTAAATAGGACACTGGGATAAAGGGGATAAAATTTGCACTTACATGTCTCAGTGTTATTTTCATTAGTGAAAAGCAATTTCCGACTACAAATTTTTACAATATCCGAATAATACTTCATTATTTACATAAAATTTCAATTTTCAGTTGAATATAATACTAAACTTGGTGGAAAGGCCCAAAACAAGCCTGACAAAGTGTTTTATCACATTTCCCACAGTATGTTTTGGGTTTCCCTTTGCAATCCTCTCTTTGACAACGGCGCTGTTTCTCCCTCTTCAACAGAAAATGGCCAACACCATCCTTGCGGACGTCGTCTTCTGCACTAGAAGGCATAGAAAATATTCTGGGTCTACCTTTTGTTCTGTTCGTAGACTTTTTTAGGTACACCGTTGTTATAGCTCTTCGGAACTCCTTCAAGTTTAGGGCATCACTTTTGTTGACAGCTTTGTGCATTATCCATGCATTTACCACTGCCATGTCCAGTGTACGAATGAAAAGTGGCCAGTACCACTTTTTTCCACGTATCTTGACGGCATACAGTCCAGCCAACCAGTCGTGGTGATCCACCCCGCCCATATGTTTGTTGTACGAATTTATCAAATTAGGCATCTTCACGTTAATTTTATCTTTGTGTCCTTTTACTCGCCTTTTCACATCAAAGAATGGTTCTAAAGTGCTGAAATTTGTAGCAGTAGTGACAATACTATTGTCATTCCATCGCACCAGGAGAATCTCTGAGTTCTTGTCATATGCAAAATCACACGTGCCTCTTTCTTTCTTCCGCATGGACTTAGGTTCCTCTAAGGGGCATTCGCGGTTTATCCGATTTTCTCGTATGGTTCCTGTGGCTCGATAACCCTCTTCACCAAGACTTTTCAAAAGATCAATGCTCGTAAAAAAATTATCAAAGTATAAAGTGTAACCTGAAGGATTCCCAATGTTCTCTATTAGTTTCATCACAACACGGGTACCAAGAGGAGTATCTTTTCTTGCATGAAATTCCTTACCGCAGTACAGGGAAAAGTTGTAACAATATCCTTCGCTTCCACAGAGAGCCCATAGTTTATATCCAAAGCGTATCGGCTTACCTCGGATAAACTGTTTCAGACTATTTCTACCGTAGTACATGATAATCATTTCATCAATGCTTAGATTTGCTGAGAAGTGTCCGAACTTCATAAAATTATTATTGAGCATGGCAAACAAAGGTTTTACCTTGAACGATCGGTCCTCGGGATGCTGACTTACGGTACTATTATCCACAAAGTGTAAATAAGATTTCAACTTTTGGAAACGGTTTCGTGACATTGCATTTTTCACCAGGGTAATTCCAAGGTCTTCAGCATCTGACCAGTAGTCACGTTCACAGGTATTTGAATGATAACCAGTTAGAAGCAAAATTCCTAAAAAAACACGTATTTCGTCAGCACTGGTCAAGAAATCATGTTCGTTTTTTGCATCTGTTGCATATCGCACAGTTTCTTTTACTATGTGATCGTAAACTTCGTTAGAATAAAACTGCTCAAAAAGTTCCACTGGAGATTTTTCTTTCAATGTAGTTTCCATGTGCTTGAGCAAGTCATTTGCAGTTGAATCAACCTGTGTTTTCCATTTTGAATATTGTGGTGATTTCGTCTTTATCCAAGATGACTGATACTTTTCAGCTTTTCGTCTGTGCTTTGTTGTCGAAACACCAGCGTTTGTGGACGCTTCAGTCTCAATACTATCTCCAACTCTGACTTCCAGAGTCCCAGGAACGTCATTTACAACAATCTCACCAGTATTTACTTCCGTGTCGTCCCCTTCATCTTCGTCAGTTAGTTCACTGGCATCTGGTGGTAACACAGCAATTTCAACATCGCTCTCATCTGAATCTAAACTATTTAATAGTTCCAGTGCTTCCTCTAACTTCAAAAACCTTTGCACAGACATCACTCTTTAGGGGCAGAAACGTAGGGAGGATTTTTTTTTCTAAACTTCTAGTTACAAATTTAGAAATATCTCATCATTTATATGCTTATCGTCCCACTGTCCTTTTTGGAGGACAGTTAAAAACTAACGCGCTACAACTTACCTAATAACAATAAAGCTTTAACCAACCAGCAGGATTATAAACGAAGACTGCTCTCACATAAAAACTGACCAGCCAAGTGTTTAAAACAAACTGAAAGGGAATTCTGCAATCGCAAAGAACAGATACATATGACGCTCATTAATGTCAGGAAAAAACAAAGTTAACAGATGAAGGCGACGGACGGGCGAGACAGAACTCATGCTAACAGAAGCTTAGACATAACTTTACATGTTCCAGCTGATAAAATATTCGCAACAAACAACTACTAATTTCTACATGCTATTTTTCAGCTGTCCTCCGGATAGGACAGTGGGATAAAATGGGTTAATGTAATCTTCTTTCCTATCTTATTTTGAACATTTTTTCAAATTACATTACCTACTTATCTCTAACGGTTAAAGAATTAAAGCGCGTTTCAATCTTTTTGGGACACCCTGTATATATAGCCACATGTATCTAATTTGACTTATTTGCAGTATCCTAACAAATGACAATCCTAAACGAAAAATCATACACCAATCTGTCTCTATCGTAATATTCCCAAAAATTAAGATTGAAATTCACAGAAACATTTTCAAAATATCAACTTTAATTTCCCAGTATAATACATTATATCCCCTCCCCAGCAAAAGGGAGTCCCAAATGTCACAAAGATTTAAGATCGGAGCGCTTATTCCATGTTTATATTAGAAAAGAACAGAAGGGGGGAGGGATGAGAAGGGTGGAAGAAAAATGTGCGTCTAAGTAGCGAATTGAATTTAAATCCTTGTTCATTTCGAACTGGGGCGTCTTTCTAAGTCAAGTCAATATTTATCTTCTCACCAAGCCACTATTAAGTTTGACGTCTGAAAGCTTAAAAGCCATCACTTTAGCATAATAGAAAAGCCAAACGGAGCGAGCGAAGAACGTGTCGCGATCCCTTTCAATGATTTAAGCCGATAATAATGAGACGGAAATCCCGAGTCACATACGAGAGATGCCTGATGGAGTGGTTTGACCAAAAAAGAGAATTGAATCGCTTGAAATTTCTGATAATCTTTTCATCATACGTAAGTTGTTATTTGAATCTGGAATTGAATAATCGGATATTATGCCAGGAATTATAAGATTCTTATTCTACTTTAAGATCAATTAGGAAAAATTGATTTTAAAAAGAATAGATTTCGCTTAATAAATTGCAATCAATGACTGGAGATTGATGGAATGGTTTGATAAAAAAAAGAATTGGATCACTTGAAATTACTGATAATCTTTTCATTATATTTAAGCTGTTTTTTGATTCTGGAAATGAATAACAGGATATCATGCCATTAATTATAAGATACTGATTTTACTGGAAGATCAATTAGGAGAAAAAGATTTCAAAAATATTAAAAGAAATAAAAACGTGACCTTTTATTTAATGCATTATATATGCTTGGTTTAAACATTTAAAAAAATTCAAAGGTGAATATCACTATTGCAATCATTCACCCATTGATTGTAATTTATTCAACGATATATAATACACTATATATATATATATATATATATATATATATATATATAATTAAATGAATTAATAAATTATATATAATTAAACAATATTGTTTAATAAATTGCAGTCAATGACTGAATGATTGCAATAGTGATAGTCACCTTTGATTGAAAGCTTGCTAGACCAGAATATTGATTTTTAAAATGTTTAAACCGTGTGTAATTAATGCATTAAAAAGTCACATTTTTATTTCTTTTAATATTTTCATATATAAGGTGTTATTTGAATCTCCGATTTGAATTGCATAATCGGCTATCATAGCAACGATTAGAAGAATATTATTTTATTGAAGTTCAGTTAGGAGAAATAGATTTTAAAAAGAATAGATATTGCTTAATAAATTGCAATAAATGCCTGGAGGATTACACTAGTACCAGCCATCACTAGTAAACAACTTGTTGTACCAGATTATTGATTTTCAGGTTTTTAAACCATGAGTATATATAATGCATTAAAAATCCCTTTTTGATTTCTGATAATCTTTTCATGTATAATTTGTTCTTTGTATATGGAATCGAATAATCAGATATCATAGCAAAAATCATAAAGGCTCTGATTTTGCATGAAACACAATTAGGGAAAATAGATTTAAAAATAATAGATATCGTTTATTAAATTTCAATAAATGAATACTGGATTTCAGAAGTATTAACTACCTTTGATGAGCAATTTTCTAGATCCGATTATTGACTTTTTAAGATTTTTTAACTATGGGTATATAATACATTAAAAAAAACTCTTTTTTATTCCTCATAATTATTAATAGATGTTTTTTTGAATATAGAATTTGAGTAGAATAATCAGATATCAGGGAAAAAATTATACGATTCTCATTTTACTTCGTCAGCTCAATTAGCAGCGATATACTTTAAAAGAATAGATATCGTTTAATAAATATTAAACGCTAATTGAAATCATAACACTAGTAGTAGTCACCTTTGGAGAATAGCTTGTTCAAGCAGGATATTAATATTTTAGAATTTTAAATAAAGAACACATTTAAAAAAGATAATTTTGTTAGTACTGAAAAAAGGGTTCTAAGAGATTCACTGCACTACTAATTATTGTGGGTGTAAATTAAAAGTTCTATGTGTTACAAAATAAGAAGGAAACTGAAAATACTATTTCGAAGTTCAAATAAAACTTTTTAAAACAAATCTTTGTTTTCAGATTCTTATTTTTCTTGTATATCAGTTAAGTGAAACCAATATAAAAAATAGTTATCGTGTGATAGATTGCAATCAATATCAGACGGATTACTCCAGTACTTGTCACTTGTGGCGAATAGTTTTCTAAACCCAGTCATTTTTGAACTTTTAAACCATGCATATAGAATACATTTAAAAATGCCACTTTAATATTTAATGCGTCTGATAAAATAATTTCAAATAAGTCGATGTATTACTAATTATTGTGGGTGCAAATTAAAAGTCTAAATACCATGAAAAAAAGGGGCGATCAAATTCCATTTTCGAAACTCTAAAAAAGCAATATTTTTAAATCTTGATTTTAACATTGGTAAAAACACTCGATTGAATGTTATTTTGGATTTATTTGAATTTCACCATAACATTAAAAGCATATTACGATCACTCTTAATTACTATCTTGATACATCAGGATTCGGAATATGGGAGAATGCACCATTTTTCCAGTTTTGAACAGGTAATAAATTTCGTCTACAGAGGATTTCATGCTCGAGACCCGTGCCTCGCGCGCACTGAGCTTTATTATAAGTTTAGATGAAGTTTGGTGATATTGGAGTGATCTGAAAATCAACCTGTAAACATGCGAGCAATTAAAATAAAAAAATATAAATATATCAAGTACCTCAAAATTCATTTCCATCATCTAACTCTTTATTATTTAGAAATTATATACAAAGTTCACAAGAAAGCCATTTAATGAAATAACGATCTCTTGCACAATGATCTCAATTTTTCCCATGCACAGTCATGATGCTTAAATTAAAACCGCCATATCCAAGAAAAGTGTAACATTAAGTAATATTACAAATATGCTAAAATAATTATTTTCACAATATATATGTCGCTAAGAAATTTAAGAGAATAATTTGGGCCTCTCTATCATTTGATAAATACATATTGTACTATCCACAAACCATCACCACACAACATATAAAGTTGTTTGTGAAATAAAATTTATTTAGAAAACCTTATTTCAAAAAAAATTCTTTACAGAACTTTGTAGCAATAATTATTTCTGCGTTGTAAAATACCATGTTTGCACAAAAAAAGTTTTTATGCTATAGAATAAAAATTACAGTAACTATTATTCTACAACATAAAAAATAATTATATGTAGAAATATTTAAGAACAGAATTACGGTCTGTAGTTTAAAATTAGCTTTAATTGATTTTTCACTCCTTTTTTTTAATTTGAAATAAAACTTTAAAAAGACATTGTTTGAGAAAATGTATCTAAGCCATTTATCTTTTTAATAAAATTAATAATTTCAAACTTCACTTTCCCTGTTATAATATTCACTACTTTTTTAATTATCTTGATCATACTTCAATAATATATAAAAATAAAAAAAATGGTTATAAAATATATTAACTATTTAAGAATAGATAAATTACCCTATTAATATAGAATTAATGTTTCACCTGCTCCTGAAGTTTGTACAGTAATTAAGACAAAATTAAATCTTTTTCAAACTTATAATACCTTTTTAAAAAGGATTCCAAAGCACTTTTCTTTAAAAAAATTAATGTTCATTGGAAAAATAGCGATATTTAATCTCGTTATTCAAACAAAGTATTAGTTTCGAAAATATAAAATATTGCTAACAAAGTCAGGTTTAAGCTTAGAAAGTATAATTATATAACAATGGAATTATAATTATAGTGCAAGTTTTAAATTGTTTAATTAATAGCTTTATTAATACCTTAGCAAATTTATTCTAATATAATGTAAATATTCCTGATACAATAAATTCGAAAAGCTCATTTGTAAATTAAATCTGAAAGAAACAGATTTATAATTTCAATAATTAATACAACAGTTTGTTAAATTTGAGATGATCTTTCAAGCATCGTTGATATTTACTACATTTGAAACAATTAAAATGTGCTCAAAATTTTGTGACTTGTTTAATAGTGGATATAGGGATCTAGAAATAAACTGAAATAGATACGTTTTAAAAATGAACTAGAACACGAAAAATAATCTCGTTTTTTCCATTTTTGTTCATTATTTGATTGTAATAAAGCATTTTTCTTTACTAAAAAATGTCTCAGAATCAGTTTACATACTTCTTGAAGGAGTAGAATTTTTCTACGTGATTCGGAATGACATGGGGATAATGAGTCGGAAATGCTTACAAGACATGGTTCATGTTGTTGAAGTAAGGCGGGAGTTCTTACAGATTTTGGTAATTCCATGCAAGATTCAGTAATCATTACCATTGATATTACATCATAACCAATGATTTCACATTTCATAATTAATCACTTTTTATCATTATAAGACAAAAAAAATGTATTTTGTGACCATTGACTTACAGAAAAGAGCTGAAATATCAGAATTATTTAGTGATTTAAAAGGGACTCATTTAATGTAGCTGTTATGTCTTTGATACTATATTATTTGTGTTCACATGAACGTTTGTGACGTCATTGATTTATCCAATGCCTTTACTAAATGCTGAAGGGAAGATCGTCTTAGAGAACACCCCCAAATACTGTGCAAATGCATTACTTTGTACTGTCTAATATTCTTTACTAATTTAAAATCGTTATGATGTAAAAGTAGTCTTAGCTTACCCTATTCCTCTTTAAAGTTTGAGCTTTATATACAGGTATAGTTTTTATACAGAAATGTATGCATCAAAGAAATTTTAAAAGCGTAGTAATGGGAACCGTTGATTTTTCGGATTTTATGTGTTTAACATTTCAAAACAATTATTTTTATACATGCATAATTGTTTTCTTTAAGTTTTAAAATAAGCATTCTAGAAAGAAATTATCGGCATTCTGGCTTAGAGGTAACGCGTCTTCCCCGTGATCTGAGCGTCCTTGGATCGAGTCCTGGTTTGGGTATGGCTGTCTCACTTGCTAGCATCTTACAGAACGCAGGGTAAACCCAGCATTCTGTGAGATGCACGAAATGACCCCATTGTAAAAAGAGTTTCATGCGAGAGTGAGGGTCATCATATGAGCTAGAAATCAGACTTCTGGCCTGGGTGCTCAGGTGTCTTTACTCTCTTTCAGTGGTAACAAGGACACAAGATCATCATCACTTCGAAATTGAATTTCAAAAATAAAAGTTATGTTTAGATGTTTGTTTGAAGTTTTCGTCCTCAATGAAACATAAAATATGAATCGGTTCTTTTTTTTAAATTCCAATACAACAATTAAAATGTTTTTTTCTAAAAATATTTGTCATTAATATTTTTTCGGCTGTAAAAATTCCTTCATTTACATAACTGTTTTACCATTTTTGTGATTGCTACAAATGAGAATTTAAAAAAAAATAATCTAATTTTATTCCGAGAATAAAACCACAATATTTGAAATATTTTGTACGAAGAAATGTCATGAGAACACTGGCAATATAATTTGGGCATGTCGCAAAATTTCTTTTGTGAGGGGGAAAAAATATCATTTTCCTTTTTTGGGAAAAGACATACTGACAAATATATAAATATATATATTTGTATTTGCTGAGATTCATATTTTAGTTATTACAATAATATAATATATTGAAAAGCAATTCATGTTAGAATATATATATAGTGAAGAGCCAGAAAAATACTACACATCAGTAAATAAATTAGGAATATTTGCTATTCCAAGTGTTCGGAAAAGTTTTAGAGTCCATGCTTTTCGTCTTCGACGAAGGTTGCTCAAATTATGTAGTACACATAATGAGAAAATATTTCAAGGATATTCTAATTTAATTTGGTATTAATTAAATTTGGGAAAGGAATATTTTAACAATAATATTCCTATCCTTTCGAAAGGTACTCTTTACAAAGATACAAAAATCCATTAAATCTGAAGCAGAACTCTTTCAATGTGTGTATATATATATATATATATATATATATATATATATATAT
>JAPMOQ010029525.1:205114-225065 GCA_026543055.1 Argiope trifasciata | reverse complement strand
ATATATATATATCATAGAAAAATAAACTTCATAATTATTTTAATTCAGAATATTTAAGGATGTAACATAGGGGAATTTCTAATCGAATAAGATGAATTCACTCATTATTCTATTTTTATTTTTTTCGTAATAAATTGTTTGTGTAATTATTCTTAGTTTCGTGTGATAGCTCCGAATTTTATTCAAAATAGTTTATGCTGCTCCGTTTAATCAATTGAAATTCCAATTTCATTTTCAAATTAATGATGTAATAGAAATGAGATTTTATGAAATCATTTGTTGTATTCCTAATATTGATTTTTTAAGTATATGCATCTTACTGAGAATGACAGAAGGATTAGCATTTTGATTTCATGTTTACTACTATGTTTTTATGTTCAATTTGTCAAGCTAATTAAGATATCTTTTGCGCAAAATGCTGAGCAACGTTGTTGCAATACCTTCACAATATTAATTGACATTCAGAATATCGAAAATCACCGTGGTTATATCTTACAATATCTAGTGCTCACAAGACTCATTCAAATGAAACATTAACCAAGTTTTGTCACCAGGAACAAATTTTATGTCATTTAATTATTATAATTTTCAACTAGGGCTACTTAAAACAGCTACTAAAATAAAAACATCACGGGATTTGTTTACTTTTTTCCTGAATTTGAAGTATAATGTCAACTAAAAATCAATGAAAAAAACTGAAAGCAAAAAATAATCGCTTAAAAATCCTTCAATCATCAGAAAATCAATTGAGTATTTTCTGCACATTTTCAAATCTTCCTTTCATTTTGTATTTCTAAATGAACGCTTGGGCTCCCGAAATTCACTTCTTTTTGATACTACTTCAATGAATTTTTAATGCAATGTCTTCTTACCTAGACAGGTTTAATAACAAAAATGCAGGTACATTACGAAATCCATTGCCTTCTTAAAATTTAGCTATTAAAGTTTATCACATTTTTGGGTGAAAATAAATATTTCATTCTTGAAATACTCAGAGATAGATTTTTTTTAATGAAATTTGAAACAATCTTTGAATATCTGTTAAATATCAATAAAAAAGAATATTGTTGGTAAAATAAATTAATCATTTCTGTTCACTTTCAATTGCTTTTCATTCTGTGTTCTTTGATTAACTTTTTTTTATCTAATGTCTTGTTAATTATATAAGTTTAGTAATAAAAAGAGAGGTGCCTTACATTATCTGTTGTGCTCTTAAATTTCAGTTTCTAAAAATCATTACATTCTTGAATGAATACAAATGATCATTCTGGAGATACTCATAGATATATTTTATTACATGAAATTTATAAACCTATTTCAATATCTTTTGAATATTAATAAAGATGTATATTAATAGATAAAAATAAGCTATTTCTGTACATTTTCATATGTTCTTCTCATTTTCTTTCCTTCAATGATCTTTTGAATTTTCAAATTTATTTGCTTTTAATACTACTTGAAACAATTCCTATGGTACTATCTTCTTATGTATATTGTTTTAGTAACATAAAGAGAATGGTACTACAATATATGTTGAGCTCTTAAATTTTAGCTGTTAAAAATTATTACATTTTCGTATAATAGAGATGATTTATTCTAGAAATACTCAGGTAGATAGTTTTTCTCATAAAATGTGAAAAGTTCTTCGAACCTTTGTCTCATTATAAACTAATTTATTTTACTTATTTTTCAGTTACTTTACTAATAAATGTATCAAAATCGTATCTTAATTCCTCATTAAAATTTCTTTTAAAATTTTATCTGAACTTTATTTAGTAGAACCTACATAAAAATAATTATTAAACACTAGTTCTAATATACCTACATTTAACTCCTCCCGTCTAAATAAGGCTATATCTACGTCGGAACATTTTCGCCATTACAAAGTATTAAACAAGGTTTCAGTGTCCATGTATCTCATTAAATAGGTCAAATTGGAAAGTAAACACCCGAGGATGGTTTTTCAAGATCAAGTTAACTTAACAAACTTGTATAGTTCCGAGCGGAGGGCGCAAGAGATCATTTAAACAACAACTTCCATCCCTTCGTTTTGGAATGGAACTCTACACAAGTGCATAAAGAACGCTCCGACGAATCTTTGACTCTGAAGCAAGTCGCTTGCAAAATCCCTTTATTAACTTTGCCTTGGTCAGTGAGCATAGAAGCATCGGGACGTTATTAAATTCAACAACACCGGCGTGCAGAGCTCGGGGAGTGAATTGCCGCATGTTATAATCTGGATTAATTACATTAGGACAGTACAGTTTTCGGTTCGAAGGGTACTGTTTTAATATCCGATGTGCCATGTCTCACAGATGAGTAGCGAAATTCCGTATGCCACCTTTTTCGTCATCATGCCAATAAGGTGGTGTATCTTTATTAAGTCAACTTAATATAGAAGTTAGCTGCTTTTAATGAATTATGGAAGAAGGCAGTGGATTGGAATCAATGTTAGCACTCTTCTAATGGATCTTAATTATAAGAAAGATTTAGAGGAAAAAAATGAAATAACATAGATATCTTTGAAAAATGTGATATTCAGATGATTAATTTGTAATTTGGTGTTTATTTCAATCGCTCCCCCTTCTAATAATGCAGTTCGAATAATATGAGAGAGAGTTATTGTCTAATTTTTTTCCTTCTAATTGCGATAAACAACAACTTTAAAATGTGTATAGTATTTTGGAGTTCAAGTTATCGTTTTTATGGGTTTTTTGGGTATATAAATGAAGTAGAATATCAGATTATATGGTTCATTTGGGGTATGACGTGTTTCGAACCTACTTCATTTTTTTAGTAGAAAGCACTGTCATTGTTTATCGAATTGCATTCCATTAAATCAATCAAAACAGCTATCAAAGTTCTTTAAAAATATACAGTGATATTTCTATTTTTTTAATTATAAGTCAAAATTATATTGCAAAAAATAAATAAAATGTTGTAATTCCTTGAAATGAATGAATGAATGAAATTCCTTGAATTGAATGAAGAATATGAAACTGTTGTCTACTTTTATCATACGTGATATTATATATTGCAATTATATACTTTTTATATAATTTAGGATAAATGAAATATCTGATCTAGGACACTTATAGCTATGATATATGTATAGATAATAAGGATGATTCTAAATGAAATACAAATATCCATATGATAGTCGAAGAAAAAAAATTTTGAAGATTAATTATATTTGTGACTTTATAGCTCTAAATTTGAACTAACACGTATAAAATAAAATATTCCATTGATCCAGGACCAATTATGTCATGGTAAATAAAGTGAGCAAAGATATCCTAAAATTATAGTTTGTAATTACCATTATTGAATATATTTATTATGCGCTTGTGTCTATAAATTAAGGATAATCCTGAGTCACACGGAAATCGAACTCTAAAATACATATATTACCCATAAAATTACACAAATCTTCAAAAATCATTTGCAAATTGCAGGCAGCCACCAGATGACGCCGATAATACGTCACAATGACGAGAGTGTAAAAGACAGTTGCATAAGGAATACAGGTAAAGAGAAAGATTGTTCGCAAGCGTTTTATAAGCCTTTCAGTGCTAAACACCATAGTTATGATACAAATAATGTATTTGGACTTTTTTTTACGTGGTAAAATCATCCTCCGTCTGGAATGTGCATGTACCAGCTTGAAGTATCTGAGGAACTTGGAATCACCTAGAGTGTCATTTCCAGGCTTTGGAAACGATTCAAAGATGATGGTAATGTGAGTAGTGACTGCATCACAAGTCGCCCCCGAGTTACAACGCCGAATGAGGACCGGTATTTCGCAGTTACTGCCAAAAGAAAGGGACGGAGCACAGAATCAGACCTGTCTAGCCAACTCTCTTCAGTCATTGGCACAGCCTGTACAGATGCTTAGGATAGATTGGTTTATATGCTCGTAGGGCTGTCAGATATATTCCACTTACTGCAAGTCACTGTCACCTACTGTTAGCTAGGAGTACACAAAATGCATTGAGGGCATCGCGATAGTGAGTCTGTGTGAAGTTTTCTATGAGTTCAGGTTCAGCTTGCAGTCTAACTCTCTCCGGACTTTCATATGGAGAGTTCCAGGTGCCCATTACCATCAAGAGAGTAGCATTGAATCCCACCGTTACGGTGGTGTAGGATTGCTAAGTTAGAAAGGAAACTGGAACTAACCTGTATGATCAGATTGGTACCATGACAGGCCAAATCTATCTGGACGTCATTCTGGAATAACATATACGATTGTTACGGGCCTTCATGGGCACAGAATTAGTGCTTATGGATAACAACACCCATTCTCCCCCCTACAAATATCGTAAATTAATGCCTTCTATCGGGAATATCATCCGTACGGATTGTTCAACATTCTCACCGAATTTGAATCTTATTGAGCATGTGTGAGGTATTCTTGGCCGGCAAGTTGCAGCCCTTCAACTACCTCCCACCTGTCTACCGGAACTTCGGAGAGCATTGCTTGAAAAGTGATGTAAGTGATTCTTTACGATACATGGAAACAAATAAGCATTTTTTCACAAATAATAAAACCAACATTAATAAAATATAAAAATTCCTTCTCACAATGGTATATAAATTAAGAAAATGATTTTAGTATGTATTGTAAATGGAAATCTTGTGCTTGAGTTGAGGCAATTGAATTCGAATATATTTAATGTAACGTAACATCAGACCTCTATTGCATATATCATTGCGCAGAGTAGATTGGAACAACGTTTATGCAAGTAACTGTAACTGAATCCGTGCTGTTATTTAATTGATTAAAGTTGTGTACAGAGATGGAAATGTGAGTTCGAATCCATTTTAAATTTGTATATTTGCATGTTGCTCAGCAGGAAATAGTAGAAAATTTAGAGAATAATGTGAAGTTATTATTATAGTTCTAGTCAATATATATGATAATTATTTTTTTGTAAAAAAAGGAAGAACGTAACTGTGAAACGATTTCAAATATTCGAACTATTATTAAAGATTAGAAGCTGAACGTGGATTATTTGCCACTAAATCTGACAGCAATTTCATAATATAAAAATCAGGTTTTCAGGTTTAATTTTGGAATAATCTGATACACAAGAATATGATGAAAATGGATAATTTCTATTTTTATTAGCTCCAATTATTTTTCAAAATTTATTGAATATAACAGAGTTGTTTTGCATTCGAAAATTCATTGCTACCTGCTTTGTCAGTACTGGATAATTGTATTACTTTCATACCTGTTTCAGTTAATTAAAAAAAATACAAACGTAGTGATAACACGGAAATGTATTTTTAATTTATTATTTGAGAATTTGCGTATAATTATTTTTTTAAATATGGTAGATTTGATTATGTTAGAATCTTAAACTGTATTTATATGACAGAAGGGTTTATTTAGAGAGCATGAGTTTTTTGAAAAAGTATCGTTTTCCTAACAGTTAAAAAAATGCAAATGTGTCGATAACAACGAATTGGATTTTTAAAATATTACTTGCTCATTCTCTTGCAACCATTTATAATAAAGACGATAAAAGATTTAATTATATTAAAATCTTAAATTGTACTCATATGATAGCATTATTAATTTATGAAGGATGACGCTGGTATCGGAAAGTTGAATTATTTTCTATGCCTTAGGCAGTTAAAAAAAGAAAAAGAAGTTGCATGTATACGATAACAAGGCAAAGTATTTTTAAATATTGCCTTCTAATTATCTTATCATATTTTTTTTTAAATATCAGCTAAAAACAAATTGAAGCAAGTAGAAATATTCGGAAACTGCCTCTAAACTATTACTCTAACATATTCGGTTAAAATAACGATTTTCGGTTTCTGACTTTAAAAAGTGTTTAAGCGAAATTACAAGCAAACCAATGTTCCATTAACGACTGCAAGTGTAACATTTTTTTTTTCTTACTTTACACTTCGAAGACGAAACATACTTTCCTCGAATTGAATGAGTCATTACCTAAAAGATTTCAACACCGTAATGGTCCACAGGCTTTCGAAAGTCCATTAGTGTTGGATTCGGTAATTAAATCTAGTTCTAGAAAACCTTCTAATTACATTGACCTTCAATAACTTTCTTCGCGTAACAATTACAACTGGAGAAATGTCATCGTCGGAATAAGTTATTTCCTATTATAGCACATCGACCTGTTATATTGATTAGAAAAATATTTTTTAGTCTAATCAACTACAGAAGGGTAGAAATTAGGGGCCGTTTAAAAATTTATTTTTTTTCTAGAGTTTTTTTGACGGTAACGTTATTTATAAAACTTTCAAGACACAAGTTAAACTCTAGGCCCTAAATTTGTTTATCACTATAGAGAAATCAATCTAGCTATTTTCCAGAAAACATTACGCTGTTTTGATTTTCAGAGATATTTTTCAACTTATGCATAATTTTAATTCTTTTCTACCCTCCAAATGTGCATCCTGCGATATCCGTGGGTTGCAGTGAGCCATATTTATGTTGCAATCAGCGTTTTTCGCAGTCTAAGCAATACATTTATAGCAAATGTTTACTATATCATATTATTATCTTATTACTTATGGTATCAATTCAATTCGATGGAAAAGTATTTTAGAATACTTGCACACAAAGCATATAAATAATGATTTTGAAAGGAGTTACACTTTTGGATAGATAATCTATGATCCATATGGCAGTATCATTTTTTAAAGTAGAGAAAATTCCTTTTTTTTAAATGATAAATTACTCTTAGGTTTAAACAGTGTCATATTAAAGCTACCAGAGAGTTTTTTTAGCCTATGATCTTAGAAGCTTTTACAGTATAAGAAGTGCTTCTAATAAATATCCTTGTTCAATATTTAAATATTATAATACCAGATAAATAGTTAATGGTAATTAATTAATCGGACCCATTTTCAGGTTAAGGCTACTGGGCCTTTCCTTGTTCTTTATCAATATTTAAATACTGTAATGTCAGAATATTTGAGAGAGGTAACAGAATAAGTGGAAAGTTCATGTGCGAGAGAGTGAAACATCTGTTTAATTCACACCTAAAATACAATTTCATTTCATTTAGATGGATGAAAATAAGGGTAAGTAATTAAATTTTAGGTGAAATATATATATAAGAATATTTATGTAAATGAACTAATTTTATTGAAGGACCAGATTTTACAGTACATACATTTATTTCCCTAGGAATTCAGAAATACATAACGTAGTCTATGTTAATATTTATAAAATTAAAAATTATTGATGTAAAAAGAATTATAGCTTTTATTTGTAATGGTATCGCAGTAAGTACTAGTACTAAAATATCAACAAAAATAGCAGCTTACATATTTCATACAAATAAATTGTATGTTAGGAAATTTTCAGTTGTCCTCTATGGCCTAATATTGGAGCCCCGTTGTTTTGGAATGTGGGATGGTATTTGGGAATTTATTAAGATTATTCAGTAGTTAAATACAAAAAAATGTCATTATTATCCCACAGATAAAAAATACAGAGTATAGACCAAAAAGACCGTCCTTCTTCTTTGCCAGGGTTTAACAATAAACGAATTTCTATATACAAGTAATATAGATACATGATATATACTTTATAATACAAGATATATATCTCGTTTTGGATATCCTACCCGTATACTAACCCATCGGGTTCGTTTACCTGTATAGTGGGTGCGTACGATGTGAGAAGATGACAACAAACACAATTATCAGTCCTTTAGTAGATGACACAACACAGACGACATCTAGTTACAGGAGAAAGATAGTACAGTACAAATATTTATAGCACAGCTATGTACAAGAGACAACTTTATACAGCCGAGGTGAACACACAGGGCAGCACACAACAGTACTCTATTGCAGATAGTAGCCCAAAAAAGCAACAGTAGTCCACAGGCGGAAATTCCGTAGTGACAACGTCCACAGCTCGAAAAGCGACCAGACAGGATTCAGCTGGAGAGGGAATATTTAAGAGATTCTGTCTGCATTCAAGTAGGTCTCTAAAGAACAGGCTTAAACTACTCCTATGTCTATTTTTGCCCTCGCCGCCTACTTACTAATTGGCACACCGCAACTACTCCTCAGTT
Source organism: Argiope trifasciata (assembly GCA_026543055.1). Taxonomy (NCBI): domain Eukaryota; kingdom Metazoa; phylum Arthropoda; class Arachnida; order Araneae; family Araneidae; genus Argiope; species Argiope trifasciata. Next base: position 216,996 of record JAPMOQ010029525.1, on the reverse strand, counting down.
CAGGACAGCTCCGTTCCCGCCGACTACACATGTTTCGGCAGAATACGTCACATTCTGATCCAGCAGTCCTCCGTTCGGGACTCAGCTTCCAAGACCTCTCAGTTCAGATCTCGATTCAACTCTGCCGCGCTTCTTCTCTTCCCCGTTGAACACCGCAGACTGGCTGACTTATATAGGGACGGAAGCCAGGGCTAAAATCTTCTGGACCAATCAGGAGCATTCTGGATGTACCTCGGCTCCTAATGGACGGATCAGGAATTCTCGATACTTCGTGTATTATCTTTTGTCGCCAAAGTTGCCAAATTCGTTGCAACGTTGCCAAATGGTTGCCAAGTTTATTGCCAAGCCTTGGAATTTCTGAAGTCACACTTAGGCACAATTCAATACAGATTACTCTAAATCTGTCTCCTTACGATGACAGTGTTACAGCGGGAAAGCAAAACTCCATGTTCGTAACAGTATATATATATATATATATATATAATATTTCGCTGAATAAGAATTCCGTAATTGTAGACTGTGTTGTATATTAAAACAAACGTTTGAATAAATTATTTAAATTCCGAATTCATGAAAAATATTTAAGTCAATTTGCTTTTAATATAAAACTAAGTTATAGTAAAATAATATAGTAAGATAAGATTGCATAAGAATCAATTCCTACAATGTTTCTTAGTTTTAAGCTTCCTTGCAAAATGTTTGAGCCTATCTCTTTAATAGATAGGTACATTAAATGAATTTTTTACTGTTAATCTGATTAGTTCAAAAATGGCAAACTTATTTTTGCAATTATTTCTTAAAATCTTAACTACTATGTAAAGGCAACATTATTCCAATGATTTGATTGTCGTAAATAAAAAGCAAGTTAAAAAATTCAAAGAAAATAAACCAATTAAATAAGTAACATTTGTATTAAAATGCTTATATTTTTCAAATAAAAAATACTGAGTATATAATATGTGCATAAAACACACACATAAATGCCTATAATTAACCTAATATTGAGTTATTCTACGTATTTTTGAGTTTCAAAAACTTATTGTTTTGTTGCATGTGGTTTTTGACTTAGAAACTTCATTTGATATTTTATGCTCTTTATAAAATCTATGATTATTTTATAAACATCTCGCATTCTTACAATTCAGTCTAAGCATACTCACATCTAGTCTAACACCTTGCAGAGGCAGAAACTGTCCTGGCGGCCAGTCATTGGGGACATATCTGTAAAATTCCACGTCGTCCTTGTACCACTTCACAGAGTAGAGTTTATCCTCGTCAAGCTCGTAGCTGCAGATCAACTCGACGGACTCCCCTTGGGTCGTCGGACTCGGAACGTCCATCATCAACATCCGGATAGCCCCAAGGCACAGAACAGCTGCGAAGAAGATAAAACAAAAGACGGATTTTAGGAAAATAGATCTCGGCATTTGGAGTTTTTGTGTGTGTTTGTGTTGATGAATTGTCCCACTATTCAGTGGTGATCTTTATATTTCTTACTAGCTGTTACCCTCCGCGTTGATGCCACAGAAGAAATAATCTTGGAAGCATCGTTTGGAATTTGAAATAGTTATCTTGTTTAATTACGAATGATAGGAATACTGATATTTATTTTCTTCTCAATACTGAATACATTCATTGAAATTACAGAGCATACAAAGGAGAAGCATAAATAATATTTATTCTATTTCTGTTATTCTATTCTACTAGCTAATATTTATTTTTATATATTAGATTTGTGTATTCTTTCAGAATTGTTAAGCTTGGTGTTTTTTTCGGAATGGTAATGAAAAAAAAATATTATTGTATATTGTGATTCGTTTAATATTCGTTTATTATTCTCAATTTTAATATTAGTAAATGTGATTAAAACATTTTCTTTTAAAATTGTTTAATCTTAGGAAATGTATTTTTACCATAAAATCTTTAATATAGTTGGAAAGATAGTTTTTTGAAAACTAAGATGGAGCAAAATTATTTGCACTATAATATTTTCGGAAGTTACTAGAAAAAACGCTAAAAATTTAATAAATGTTTTGTCAAAATTTTAAACCCATAGGATTCATTCCCCTAAAACTTTTTTTCACACTCTCTAGTAAAACTATTACCTCAGACAAAGGCTTACATTGCATTTGAGTTAAATAACTCCGAAAAATCTGCGTCTAGCTCGAATTTAATATATTTACTGAATCTGAAGTGTTGTTACCTGGGCTATTTGTTTGGTGGTTTAACCATGGTTAATAGATGCGGTAAATCGATTTGAAAATAGTTTTTATATGTTAGATGATTGTATTATGCATATAACCTTCGTATAAGTGCAAGCAATATGTTGTGGAAGTTTTATCGTAATCGAATGAGCGATACGGCATCGCATAAGTGGCATTTATTTTTATTTATATAGATTATACTAAAGTATCAAAATCTGTTCTCAAAAATGAGATCAAATGTTTTAAAATTCGTATAATGCTATTTGATATACTCTGTGCTTCAAAGAATTTAATACTTTCACATATAATATTTTTAATGAAAACGCTAATATTATATAAAATATTATGATGCTCACAACTTTTTAACATAGCATACCACTTGATTGACTTCTTTGGTTGTTGTTCCCTGGTAATCACTTTTCTATTCATTTTGTCTTTTCTTTTGAACTCCATTAAACAAAACCATAAACCGATAAATGATTTCCAAAAAATATATAACATGAATTTCAAAAAATTGTTATATAATAGATCAATGATTTAAAATTATTACATTTCAAAATTATTTCCTTGACAATTTTAAATTTTAACTAAAAGAAAAAAAATGTGTTGAACTAAATGTTTAATAGTTTCTGTAACTGATTTTAAGATTATATTACAATATTTCTTCTGAAATAATTTGTTTCGAAGTTTCTGAAAAAAATATATTAATTAAGATTCTAATTAATTCGTTATTTGATTTTTTTTTTGTATTTGAAAAATTATATAATATTATTTCACTTCTAGCAAGAATAAGTGTGAGCAATTTGGTTAAAATCGATCTATTCACTTAGGAGATGCTATCATACATACGTAATCCAAAGATTTGCTATCATACATATATACGTAATCCAAAGATTTACTATCATACATACATACGTAATCCAAAGATTTTCATTTATCTCAAGGTTGACTGGCCGAGTTTGGGGATCAGTTATTTACCCTTCGTATTAATATTTTAAATCTGGACACATAAATAAGTTTTGTTAAATTTTATGTAACAAAATAAAGTGCTGGTCAAAATGAAACTTAAATAACAAAACCGAGCATTCTGATCGTTAATATTACGTTTACAATTTTATAGATTTATAGTTTATTTACAATTTTTACATTTACAATTATAACCTCGGAACATTAGCAAAATTTTTCAAGTTTTTAAGTTGAAATCTATACCAACGTTTAAATTTGGGATACAAATTGGATTCTTCTTGGGAGGGATGCATTTGACAATAGTGTTATGTCTAAAAGTCAAGTGCTTTCATACGAAATTAAAATTAAAGGAATTGATTCAGTATAATCGGAAGTGAGGGTTTGAGTTTTTTCAGTTTTTCTGATTAATTTAAATATATGGTGATACAAACCTTAACTTGGAGATATGTAGATACAAAGAGTGATAAACTTGAAGATAACTAGATATGCATTGGTTTATATTCCTTAATATAGAGTAACCTATCCAGTATAATCTCTTTTGGTATACAATTACATTTTATTAAAATTGTAGATTTATATTCTTGATTAAACGGATATTTCACATAAATAATAAAATTAATATATATTATTTGGTATTTTAAAACTTTGTACTTATCTCAGGTATTTAACTGGAAACAAAATCAAATATTAATTTATGGAATTATTAATGAATACTTTCGATTCCATGTTACTGAAAACGGAATTTTTTTGTATAGTATAATTACATTTCAATCTGGAATTACACACTGTTCTTAATCAATTGTAAACAATAATTAAGTTATATTTCATCGTAATAAAGTAATCGCACCAACTTAGTTTAACAGGAATTACTAAAAGATTCGAAAAGGTTTTAAATTAACTTAAAGCCTCAAAATACATAAATATCAATTTCTTTTTCAGTATATATTCCTTTCGCCAGCAATTTATAGGCAGTCCTTTAGTTAAATGGATACACATTTTAAGATAATCTTATGAAATCAGATTACTGAAAAATACAGATCTTTTATAATCCTAATGAGAATAATTTAACAGGAAACGGAATTTTAACATGCGTTAATGTGACCCATTTCTATATGTTGGAATCACTCATTTATTATTAAATAATGTTGAGTAATATCTAAATACCTCTTCTTACAATGACATATCTGAAAATTGAATCTAACACTATTATTTTTTTTACATGGTCTGACACTGGTATTTCTTAATTCTCTATTGGCTATATAGAGTAATTTAAAATGCAGAAATAGCTTCGAAATGCTTAAGTTAAATGTCATTGATGTTGTTACAATTGAATTAAAATTAAAATAAATGTTCGAAATAAGGTGCGTCATCTAACAAGAAGAATCAGGTAAATAATTGGTCAAAGCCTGACTTTCTATTAGTAGATATTTTTTATACGATTTAATAAGATGAATTTTATCAAAGAAAGTCCTGGTCATTTAGTGCTAAATACCGAATGATCTTATAACACAGGTGTGCCACAATGAGTTTTATACAGCAATCGCAAAATGTTGTTATCTTAAGATGTACTACACTCATTCAATGTAATATTTCTACTTAACACACTATAATTTTTACAGCATATCTTTTTCTATTAATGATTTATGCTCAGGTTTTCTAACATTTGATATTATTTTTCATAAATTTGTTTCGAATTTTCATTTATAGATATTAAGAGTTTTTTTTTATCATGAATTTACATGTTGGATACGTAAAAACTACATTTTCTTTCAGACTCAACAGAAATTTCAGAAAATTTTCTGATCATTCAAGAGATTAAAATATAAGAATAACTTTAAAATGATTCAATCTTTTAAATCTTTATTTGAATATTATATTAATTCTTATTAACTGAAACTTCTTAACAATTTTATACAAAAATAAGAATTGTCTGCATTGAAAATTCTTATTTAATTCAATAAAAATTTAATTGAATTGATTAAATTTTTATTTTAATTCAATTTGAAACATGTTTTATAAACATTTCTGAGTATTTTAAAGCATTATACATATAAACATATTTAAAATGATTTATGTTTCTTATTTAGAAGGGAATATTACATTAATTTTTATTATTTAAAACTTCTTATAAGTTTTCTTTCAAAATATGAGTTTCATTCCTTGAAGAATTTAGTTTTAAATTCAGTTTGATTTGAAACTTATGATGATTGATAAATATATATTAACTACACAAACTAAAAAAATAATTTTCTAATACAGGTGTATGAGATTTTGAATGACTGTAAAGCTCAAAAGTGCATAAAATGAACACATTTGTTATACTTTGAATAACAAAACAAAATGATACGAATTGTAAATCTTATCTATATTTTTAGAACACTTTTCTCTTATCTGAAAATCTATATTAGTTCTTCCTAATATACATGACTTTTTTTTCTAACAATATATTCGTCTGTCTACTTCAGATCAGCATCAGATACTATCACTATATTCCTAATTAAAGATCAGAACATGACCTTCAGAAAGACATGTATTAATACATAAACTCAATCTTTCACTTAGATGTACTCTCACCCTTCAACATAATTAAAGAAATTTCTTCAGGGCCTGTACTAATTCCATTAAAGTGGGGGGAGATTATTTGCAGAAGACGACAAAAGTCGAACAATCCACACACGATCCCTTTCACAATCAGAAAAGTAATCTAGGAAACAAAGGACATTATTCCGCCGATACCTGCCAGAGATGCCATCAAGGTCGTCTGAAGGTGATGTCCTAATCTAGAAATAAGCTGTTTGGCCGAGAGAGCACCCTGAGTTAATTAGAAATCCAAAACCTGTGTGTTCTACAAAATGATAATCTAAACATAATTAAACGTCCCGCTTTGCTTTATGCAAAACGGTGTTATGTTTCTAGAACAACCGGACGGCAGAGATTGCTTTTCATTTATCTAGACACCGGTAACAGGAAATGTTACTCGAAACTGAAACACTCTTCTTAATCTAGGGTTTGGCACTTAATGAGATAAACGTAAGGGAAGGAACAGCGGCATAACGAGAAAATGATATTCAGAGCCTGCAATTCTGCAGTATTTGGATTTGAACTGTTCGATTTGATTGCTGATATGAGATGACCTAACTGTTTTTCAGACAAAATAGATATAAAATCGAATCTAACAAATGCAACGGAAATTCGCATGTTGTCAGTATTTACGTTTTCTGTTACAATTTTTTATTAATTAATTATTTTTTAAACCTTTTTATTGTTCGATTAATCTAGGATTGGCATTTGATGAGGTAAACGTTAGGGGAGAAACAACGACATAAGGAAATAATGATAGCTAGATACAAAATGTATATAAAATCTAATCCAACAAACTCAACTGAAATTTGCATGCTGTCAGTATTTGTGTATTCTATTATAAATTTCTTATTTATACATCAAAATCATTTTTTAAACATTTTAATGGTTCGATTAATCTAGGGTTTAGCACTTTTGGAGATTACGTTAGTAAAGGAACAGCGTCATGACGAGAAAATAATATTCAGACGCTGCAGCATTTGGATTTGAACTGTACGATTTGATTCTTAATTCAAAATTGTTTTTCTGGTAAAATAGATATAAAATCTTATCTTACAAATGTATTGGAAGTTAGCACATTATCAGTATTTAAGTTTATTATTCTAACTTTCTTTTTAATTATTCATCTTTTAAGTAATTTACCAATTTAAATTTCATCCTGCAATTTTATGCCTTGTAATTTTATGCAAAGTCATTGCATTATATTTTCCTTTCAAATGCCAGGTACGCTTGTTGACACCATCCGCACAATATATGACGTAACATTCCCTACGATGTCGTTCGATGCTACTCTGAATACTAGTTAACTTTGGGAAGATATCGAACAATGTTATTCAGCATTTTTTTCTAATGAGATTAGGAAGGAGTTTATAACTCCTCCGGACAGAATTAGTCCATAAGTTATTAGTATATTTACACTCAAAGTCGGACACACACTGTTGGTTTAAAAAATGGCAGAATAGCAACAGTAAGACTTCCAATTGCAAGACAAATTGGCTGATGCTTCTTCAACTTCCCTCAAACTACAACCTCTTCCTCCATTAGAAGGTTTTCGCAATTCAACAAATTTTTCCGCCAATAGAAATGTTTTCAGAAAATGTATGATAATTTTCGCTAGTAGAAATGTCTGCAGAAAAGGTAGCAAGACCTTTCTATTCTGGATAGATCGAAAGGTTTTGTACGCTCATCAGGTTGACATTTTATCAGGGGATATGGATTGAGTTATCACTATTTGATTCCCTAGTGAAGTTTTTGGCTACAGAAAGGCATCTCAAAAATTCCTAACCATCCGGTTGCAAATGGGCAAATCGAGGTCCCATCGACAGCTGAAAGTGGCTTTAATGGCTCATGGCAATGCTTGGTGGACTACTGTGCTACCCACGATACTGTGAAGTTTTCGAGCTACTTGGAAGAAAGATCTGAAAGCAACAACGGCAGAGTTGATGTATGGGTCTCAAATTTGCCTTTTTGGTGAATTTCTCAGTCCTGATTTTTTTAGGAACGTTCAGGGAAGAGGCTCGTCCTCGTGTTTGTAGGAACTCAACAGTTTTTACCTCTAATAACCAAACGTCTCGGGTAACATGTAGTGTTTGAGAGTAAAGATCTGACTGCAAGCACTCATGCTTTTTGAGGTAACACAAGATTGGAAAAAGCTTGGAACATCCATGCATGGCCCCCTTTGAAGTTAGTAGCAGTGACAAATTTTTCAAACTCTTAAGGAATAGGTGAGAGTGTCGCTCAACATGATAGACTTAAATCAGCCTACATGCTTAAACAATTTGCAGACTGTCCGTCTGATACTTTATCCAATCAGACAGAAACAGTCCCAGTAAAAAAAATCAATGAGATACTACCAGCAGAATAATTTAGAGCGGCAAGCAAAAGTTTTGAAACTATCCGACTTCAGTTTAATATTTTTTTTTTCTTTCTTCCAAATGGTATTGTAATGACAAGAAATTTTAAAGAAATGATTAGAGACCAATAAGTAATCTCATGAGTATAAATAGCAAAAGAGTATGCGGTGCTTTTCTTCCTATTTCTTAAAAGTGATAGCTGAATGTACATTTTAGGTTCTGCATTTATATTTTCAGATTCAAAAACAACAATAATAATAATAATAATAATAATTTTATGATTCAATTGTCTTCAATTAAATGAAAAAATGCAATTATTGTTATATTGTGACAATTTTTATTAGACAATATTTATTATAATATGAAAGAAAAAGAAAAGCAAAAATATAATATTGAAAATATCTTTTCCTTAAAATCAATTAATGTTTGCTTTTCCTGTTTTATTTGACCCCCCCCCGGGTTTGCACTTCGTAGTTGGGGATGAGATGCTTCCGGCATGGTGATTGGATCTCGCCAACTCGGTGTGTACAATAATGGTGGGGAATCTGGCTCCTCCCATCGATGACAGGATGTACTTCCTACGGGGAAGTGATGACCCTTTGGACTCAACCGCAGTTTCCACCAATTAGGACTCAGCTATTGGGGCGGTCCGGTCATACTATATTTATTTCCGAGTGCCTTCTTGGGGGACGGAGTGTCAGTAATATTGCTTTCCTGTTTTATTTCGTAGAATGTGGTTATATTAAATAATTATTATTGGGAATTTAATTATTGGGAATTCCTATGACATGCTTATCTTGAAAACCAATTTCCTTCAAATCTGTAAACATCATATATTTACAATTAACTAACTATTTTATGAATTATTATTAAATCTATAAACTATCTTTGAAAAATCTATCTAAAAAAACCATCTTTATTAAATCTTTTAAACTATTTTTAATAATTTTGCTTCGATTTCAGGATATTCCCACATGAGCATATATATATATATATATATATATATATATATATATATGAATTCTATGAAGATTAAAGGCTTAATTTGTAGTTATTGTAAATAATTCTGATAAAATATCAATACATCGATAATATATGAATGCGAGAAATGAGCTGCCTACAAAATTTCAGACAACTTTCTGCAATGTATCTTGATTCATATAGTGAGTTTCTTTTTCAATATTAGCCATTTAAAACAATTCCAAGTATTATTTTTATAAGACACGTAACTTGTTGCAGAGAATTTGAACAAAGAAATCGTTATATATGAGATTATATATTTAACAAACTTCTTTCATTTAATTATAAAATAACTATATATTAAATGAACGCGAATTAATAATATTTGTGCAAATCGAAAGAACAATAACAAAAAAAAAAACTAATATTAATATTAATGCGAATAAATATATTCAATAAAACCAGTTTATGAGGGAAAATAATTAATTTGTATTAATTTTCTTATTCATAATTTTTTTTTTATAATCTTTCCTTTACATTTATAAAATTGGATACAGTGTTTGAATGTTTGTCACTTTTTAATTTTGCAATACTTGTAAATAAACATATCGAACAAGAGTAAAAAAGGAACAAGTCTAAAATTTAGTTATACATTCAATATATTCAGTGAGACATACATACAAAGAAATTCCAACTATGCCTTATTTAAATAAGAAATTAGATGTTTGTGCAAATGGCTTTCGTCTTATAAATTAATGCACCAAATAAGATTTGTTTATACACACGATACATGCATAAAATTAAAAAAAAATTAAGAGAGGCAATGTTAGAATCATAGTAAATGGAAATAACTATTTATCTCAATATAATCATAAGAATTTCAAATCTTTTGTAATTTAATTCACAGATTTTTTCTTGTATACGTCTTATACATCTTAATACAAATTTCATTATTTATAATTGTATGCGATTAAATCTACAAGATTTATTAATAAAGAAGTCTTTGCTGAAAGCTAGTGCACTAGTAGCCCTAGTCATAAAAACTAATAATAAATATAATTATATTATACTGATATCAATAAATGACTTTTCGGGTAATATTTATTCAAAGTGGGAACATAATATCTTCTATATTGTTTTTCCTGAATAATACCATTTTCAGTTATTTTCTATACTCTTGTAAATAAATATATCTGAAAATAATTATCTCTATAAATAATATTCAGTTGAAGCAACATGCATGCTATAAAAGAATGATACTATTAGCATAACAGCAAAAGAAGATATTCAATAATTTCGAAATACCGCTGTTATTTTCTGCAAACGAAAAAAAGAAAAAAAAATGAACGGAACTGAAGTAAGAGGGAACTTTATATAGTCTTCACGTAATCCGATAAAGTTCTTTTGTATCTGAAGAGAATACCTTAACAATAGGACATTCACTAAAAGGACTTCACAAAGCATTTTCTTATAATTTCTTTTGCGATTAGAATCAGGAAAAGAACATTTTTCCCTATCTTCTGAAGATGATAAACTCTTTTTCCTACAGAGATAGGAAATCGAATAAAGAACACTTTAATTCGAGTTCTAGAATTATTCTGGTTTCGAGATTATTCCTTACTGATTCGCGGGTAATGGAAGTTCATTCAAATTCTATTTTCTCTGTTGCTTCGCTTCTGTGTTTCTGGAAATTTTTCTTCGTTAAATATGTTTCGGTGAGAAGAGCATTATATATAACTTTCAAACTCTTTTCCTATCCAGCAACAAGTCGCTTCGGGCTGCGAAAATTTTCTGTTCCGAATTTCCATCCATTAAGTATTTTTCTCTCACTTTTCCAGAGAATAATTTTCAGTTAAATTAGATTAGATGCCTTCATTCTTACCGCTGTTTCGTTTCTTCTGAGAAATATTGCTTTAATTTCGTCATAAGTAGGTAAAACTCCATTCATTTTCTTTTTGGTGAAATGTATTTTGGTAGCTTTAGGAAGAAACTTAGATAAGAAAGCAAAAATGAGTAAAGAGTGAAAGAAACATTTATTTTTTTACTTGGTGTTGAATATAATTTGTTTCGTAGAGAAGTAAATTAAGTTTTTACATTTCGATGCATAAATGCCCCCTAGTTTGGTGTAATATTTATTATTTATATTTCTTTTGTGCAATTTCAAAATAATTTAACACATGGTTATCGAATTTCTCTCACTTTTTTCCTTCAAAGTTTCATTTTTTAAAAGTTTTTTCTGTGAAAGATATAAGAAAAATAAATCATAAATAAATAAGAATACGGCAGCTTTATTTCTAATTTATTAAAGCAAAATATTAAATGTTTCGCTAGTGAAATAGTTGTATTTTTTTATTATCTTTTATAGATGAATTAAAATTTAATTTCTTACACATGAGGATGAAGCATGATGTTGTTTTTGTTTAAAGGTTTTTGAATTTTCAAAGTAAAAAGAAACAAACAGATGAAGTCTCAAAATTCGTAGGCAATAAATTGCTGATCTATCCCTTTTTAGGCATTAATTTTTCGCTTTCATGATTATTAGAAAGTTATGCAAAAGGTTCTCACATTTGGCGATTAATCGGCAACTGAAATTTCTTGATTACCAAATTATGCATTCTCTGAATTTTTACGAATTGTCTGAATTAATTTAAGCCATTAAAAAGTTTGAAAAAAAGTAAATGTTTTTTTTTCTTTTCTTTTTCTTTTCTTCCCAAAATTGGTTGACTTTTAAAGCTTTGATTGTCAGCTAGAAAAATTCAAAATAAGAACTTTATATATATATATATAAATATAAATATATATATAAATATATATATAT
>JAPMOQ010029525.1:183700-205014 GCA_026543055.1 Argiope trifasciata | reverse complement strand
TATATATATATATATATATATATATATATATATATATATATATATGTATATACAGAGAGAGAGAGAGAGAGGTGTTTCATATTCTATAAAAGCTTAAGGTATATACATATGCTCTCACATGATAACTGGAAATTTGCAATCGTATATTTCATTTTTTTTATGTTTTAAACTTCTTGAAAAATTTATCTTAGTTTTGTTTTACATTAATTAATTAATCAATTAATTTTTTATATAAATTTAATTAATTTTGTTTTGCTTTTATTAATAATTTTTATTTTATCTGTTTATTATTTTTTTATCTAATCCCTTACTTTTTATTACTAATATGCTTATAGGGTATCAGGTTGAGTATTTAACATTTAATTCAAAGTTTGAATGTACTTTATTCAAACATTTAACATTCGTATTCAATTATATGGCTATGTATGGGCTATACATTTACCATTAAAATATCTGTATACTTAATTTTAAATATTTTTCGTTGTTTTCTTAAACAATTTTCACGGATTTAAATAATGTTTTTTTGCCTCTGCTCGAAAACTGATTGCATATGCAGAGCTGAGAAAATATATCAAATAATATATGCTTATTTTTTCTACTATGTGGTTAGCAAATTTCTTTCATATACTTACATGAATAAAGATGAATTAGCATTAAAATTCGTCATCATATTTTGTAAAATCAACTCACAACAAGCCTCACTTTCAAATTTAAAGTCTTCTTGCAAGATTAAATGTATGTGCATTGGTTTTGCAAAAAATATTTTGACTTTATACAGTATTCATAGAAAGAATTATTATTTATACAAAAATTAGTTATTATTTAATATATACCGTAATTTATATTTAATGTAAAATATACATTTTAAAATTTTATATTATAAAATTAGGTTTATATTCATTTTTTTTAAAAATATATAGTTTCTCCTTGTGATGGCTTAGTTTTAATTATATTATGCCTAATAATTATTTGGGGACGATAGTATGACAAAATTTTCACATTTAGAAAAAAAATGTTTGATATTATATAATTATATTATATTTATTATAACTTCTAATTATATTTTCTTTTCTTTATCTCCTAATTATATTTTATTTATTATACCTTCTAATTTGAGCTAGAAGTCAGATTCCTGAACCAGGTACTCAGGGGGTCTTTACCTTCAGAAGCTATTACTCCCCCTTCGGTGGAAATATGGATACGACATCATTATCATTCTAATCATTCTTTTTAAACACATTTAAATGACAAGATTATATTTTTCTTTGAATGCTCATTTAAGAATTCACTCTTTAATAAATATTTTCCCCCTTCTCCTCTACATTAAATAAATGTACTTTTTAGAATGAAGGATTGCATTATTAAATGATATTTATTTCTTGCAAATTAAAATATAAAAAAGGTTCATTAATCTTCTGCGTTTATATTAAATATATAGTATGCTTTTTATCTCATTAGTAATTATTAGGTTGTTCGGAAAGTAATTTCGTTTTTTCCCGACAGAGGATTTAATTGTATTTTTCGCACCCAATTTCATACTTAAACCGCAAAATCATTTTATGTTTTAAGAGCTGATATAGCAAGGCTTGAGTGTGAAAAAGTGCAGCTGATTCTTCGCAGTAGTTTTTGGATGGTGCCCTTTTAAATATGGAGAGCAATAAACAGCATTTTCGTCATTTTTTTCTTTTTTGCTATATAAAAGGTAAAAATGCTGTCAAGCCAGAAATAAATTAGCCAATATGTGTGGAGAAGATGTGTTAACAGTACATCAGTACCAGAACTGATTTGCAAAATTGTTCCTTCAAATGAGGAGGCCAAAAACCACCTCGATCAGTTTTTTTTACAGCAAAGACCAAAACTTTTATGAGCGTGTAATCATGTTACTACCAAAAATATGGCAAAAGGTATTAGACCAGAATGGCAATTTTATAATTTAATAAATAATTTATTCATTAAACGAAAATTTCTTTTCATTTTGACAAAAAAAAAAAACGAAATGACTTTCCGAACAACCCAATATTATAAAGTGTTCTAATTACTTAAAATAATCTTATTTGTTTCAAAAGAAGTTAATATTAATTCTGGAAAATAGAATGTTTTTGCCCAAATATTTAATGACTATTTGATATATTTTATGACTAAAAAACTGAAGAAAGGCTTCATGATCGCTGGATTTTTTTTTTGAAATTTCAGCTATATTATGCTAAACATTGATGAATAATAAAATATTAAGAAGTAAATTCTAAATACCAAAAGAAATTTCAAATTTCTTGTTTGAAAAAATACAAACTGTGCATTACAAAATGAGATTTTTGCCATACTTTACAAAGTTCCCTTCGCAAGATAATTCGAAAAACAGTAGAAATACAAATTGAATTCCGAATCCCTCAGATCGATGACTGAAACGTTACAAATAAAGTTTACCCTACCCTAAGACAAGTCAACTGGGATAAAGTAATCCATATGCACACTCTTTTTGCAAAACAACACTCCTGAAAGCAGTCTGAGTCCATCCATCTTACAGATAGAAGATACCTAAGCAAGCACGAACATCTCACAACATTTTGAAAGAGACATTTATCTCGTTGCCAAATCAAGTTTTATGATTACAAATGAATGTTTTATGTCAGTATAGTTGAAAGAAGGAAGATTTAGTGTGCGTTTCTTGTAATTCAGAAAACTATCAAAAGTGGAATGTTTACTTAACCTACGGATAAAGGAAAGATGTATTCATCAGGATACCCAAACCAGATGGCAGATAAATATAAAGAAAATAAAGTGAAATATTTCCAGCGAATGCTTTACTATTACAAACAATATTCTCTGAAACATATTTTTTTTAACATTTTTTTTTCCTTTTTGTAGTTCAACACTTCTAAATGCTTTGCAAAGCCAAAAACTGAGCTCGTTTGCATTGTAACAGAGAATTCCCACCACATTTCTTTAAAAATTATAACTTTAAGAAAATGCATTATTGTTGTGACTTATAGCATTTTAAAAGCTCGCTGATAGATATCTGTCTGCGATTTAAGCCTAGTGGGTGTCGCTTGTCTTTTCAGTATTGGCAAATAGGGACAAGAATGCGACTTAGGTACTTCATACATTACTTTCGGTTACACAGCCCCTTTTTACAGGAGGTACATTCACACATCTCATAGAAGAACAATCATGCCCGAAACGGGACTCGAACCCTCCACCCCCAGATTACGGAGAAGATGGTCTACCCCTATGCCAGGACGCCAGCTTAAAAAATATAATAGGATTGTAACATAATATTACAACTTTGATAACATTTCTTAAGATTTTAGGTCTTAACTAAGCAAAGGTAATCAACCAAATGGCAGTTAAATGCAAAGAAAATAAAATATTTCAAACGAATGTTTTATTATTGCTAACAATATTCATCTAAACATATTTTCCACATTTTTGCTATCTAACATTTCTACATACTTTACAGTGCCATAAACCGAGATCGTTGCAATGAAACATAGATTTTTTATCATTTCTTGGAAACTGATAACTTCAAAAAATATATTGTGCTTATAATCTAATTTTACTATTTTCTTGATATTTTCTAAAATTTCAGATTTTTTGCAAATACTAATTTTAGTTTTACATATTTAAAATAAATACTCCAAAATTAAACTGATTTCATCAATAATCCATTAAATACTTGAAATCTTGATAGGCTGTATACAATATTTTGCTACAAATTACAGAGTCTTCGAACTTTAGAAGCCACTATACAATAACATTGAGATATATAGTAAGACAGTATAATTATTAGTTCAATTTAGATTCTAAAATTTTCAGCTCTTTAATTAAAATTATATCTTTAGTAATAAAGCAACTTATATTTTAGAGAAACAATGTTTTGATAGCAGATTAGAAAATATAACAATATTTTCATAAATGCGATAAAAATGTATGAAATAGTTACGTTACATTAAATGTAAATGCCATCCCCATTTTATTAATTGGGTGGATTAATCTGCATTTTTTGTCATATTATTTCTTCTACCAAATGTTATATTTTCATAGCATTTCTTGTAACATTTGCAATCGAGTCAACATAGGTGACATTATGCATCTCTTTATGGCGTTTCCATTAAATTTGTTGCATTAAGCATCATTTTTACTTTCTTATATTCTTTGTATAAAAAAATATAATAATCGGCAAAAAATTCGAACCTAAGATGTTGACAAAGTTGCATGCTTCAGACCTCCTTGAAATGTTTTTTAAAGTGTCCGTCTATCTGTCTGTCTGTGATAGAGTTAATTCAAAAACCTATTTAGATAGGTGATTGAAATGAGGTACATGATATTTATATCAGATTTCTTCCAGTTTTGGAAGAAATCTGATATAAATATTATATTCCTGTTACAAGTTTGTCTGTCCGGTCATTCGAATATTATAACAATTAGTGTTTAGACGATATCTACAAAACGAAGAAAGCTTTATAAATAACATTTTGTATACATATTGAACACATGTAGTTTAGATATCATCAAATTTTGCACTGATTCTAGAAGGGTGTTGACCGTCTATTAATTTGGTGCCCGAATTTCAATGTTCAGACTTTGCTATTTTTTTCAAAACATGAACTTTATGTACCTTTCTTACTTAGGAAGACACCAAATGCTCAAGCATTTGCACTTAAGTTCATCAAATTTTATGCCCTTGTTTAAACTTTTTTGTTTTTTAGTATATTTGTACACTATGCGTTTTTGGTTATTGTATATTGATATGATTTTAATCTTAGTATTTCGCAGCATAATAAAAAATATGGCTCTTGAACCAAAAGTATGCAAATCTTCTCATTACTAACTCGACGGTGCGAGTTTTATATCAGCGGTTTAATTTTGGTCCGATTTCTGTATCAATCGAAATTTTCATTATTTAAATTGAGAAATCCTTTGTGGTAATTCAGACTACAATCCTGTATTACTCATTTGATTTAGTATCCGGCCTAACCTTGCTTTTTGAAAAACAGATTTGAACCGGATTGCTGATGACAGGGTTCAACATATTTCGTTTTTTGTTTCCATTTAAATATTTATTTCTTCTAAAAACTATATCTTTGTTTATTTATTTGTTATTGATGGATTAATCAACAAACTAAACTAAACTAAGTTTACGATTTCATGTACTTTTTTTTTTGCAAGAGAGTTCCAAAACAGAAATGGAGCTAATCAATTTATACGCCAGATAAATTCCAAAACAATATGAGGAAAATATATGATAAAATAAATAATCCATCTAAAGCATATTTATTTATCTCATTTCAAAACCATTTCTAACATCTCTATTTGATGAATAGAGAAATCTTCATGTTTCTTTCTTTCATATCTTTTCAAACATCTTCGAAAACAGGATCATCTCCAGAGATGCAAGAGTACATCGCAACCGTGAACAAACTTCCATAAAATACGATAGAATTTTGTTGGCTGTATATATTTCACCGTTTTCAATGTTCTTCCACCTCAATTGCGGTGTTTCAATTCGATGTTCTTCCTTTCGATGACAGTTCTTCCTTTCTTTTTCCTTTCTTTTTTTTATTTCTTTCTGTTTATTTCAATCGAAACGTATCTCTTAAATTCGATGATACTTTTGGATTCGACTAGCGAAGTATTTCGCAAACCCAAAGGGATATTCTCTCCTATTCTCCAAGGGGCCCTGCTGTGGCGATCGCCATGATTAGGTTGAAGATTCGTGGTTGGTTTGTTCGTGTTTTATGTATTTGTAGCTCTTGTAAATCACCATTCCGTGATAGGAAGTAAGTAAATAGCATGGGAAAAGAGAGGAAATGGCTCCAAGAAAGTGGAGTTCCTTACGTTGCTTATACATCTAAGGAAAATATACCTATCAGAAAAAATGAGTTGCTCTGAATATGGAAAGTTTATGAATGTATCAACATGATCGATTTACAGAAGTATAGAATTTGCTTCTCCTAAATTCGTGCAAATATTTTCTCCAATTAATTGATAAACGACATTCCACATTTCTTCATGCGATTTCTCTTATCTTATTTTAATAGAGTTGACTATATAAAGGTAAAAAATTTTTAATAAAAGCATTGAGCATGTTTATTAAATATTACTAATTCTTGAACAGTTTTCTTTTCATAATCTTTTGGATTAATTTCTAAGGAAGAGGCATTGCTTTATATGCACCTTTAATCCTTTTAGAATTTTTGAATAATATTTATTCAAATTTTAAAATTCAATTTTTTGCTTAATTTGTTCTTAGAAAAATGAAAATTCATTGCAAACATTTTATTCAAGTTTGGTACTATAAATTCGCTACTTTATCTTTAGTTTCAGGATTATAAAATAAGCACTCTCTCCATTTTAAAGTTTCATAATTAAAAAATGATTTTAAACAGTTGCATTATCAATCAGTCTATTTTCAATATTTAATTATTGGATACTTCTTTTTTAATTAATGAACTAAATGATATGTTTTTAAAATTATCTGCAAGAGTTTGATCCAAGTTTTTGGTAAACTTCTAAAATAGCTTTTTTTTAAAAAAATTATAAACTTTGTTTTCATTTTAATCCTTTTTATCAAATAAAAAAAATTCATTTTCTGATATTTTTGAAAACATTTTTGAATTTAAACTCAATAAATTTCCTTTAATGAAAATTTCAACGTAATTTAGGAAAATATCCAGAATTTTATTCCTTTTTTGGTAAATTCCTCCGAACGAAATTATATGTCTTAATATGTTTTCGAATTTCAGTTTATGGCAGTTTAATCCATTTAAAATATTAAAATTGATGAAAATAATCAAACAAAAATTTATAAGTGAGGTCATATTTTAAATTTCATTGAAGAACTTATTGAGATGATTATCCGTGGGGATGTAATGCATCGAAATTGAGGTCGCTAAATTACGAATTTGACACTCAATCTTAAGATTTGCTATTTGTAGGCTTTATATACTTGCTACTTCTGAAATTGTAAGTCGAAATTCTTGTCTTTGATGTAAAATGGTAATTCGGTGCAGGATACATTAGCTGAGGCAGAACCATCCACGTTATTCAACCAGAATTGAATATTATGAAGTCAGTTTTGAAATACCCCTTCTTCACTTTAAAACTATCATAAATATAATTAAATTAACCAAAAAAAATATTTGAGAAGACATATTATTCTTAGGTGTCTTGTTTTTAAATAAAATAATTGCACTTAAAAAGTTTTCTCTTTCTTATTTCAGTATAATTCAGAATGATTTAATGCTGTAAATAGAATTTAAATTGATTATTCTCATGATTATAAAGTATTCCAACCAATTTTTAAAGATGGTATTCATAAAAATATATGAACTGCACAGTTTGAAAATTTCAATATATTGCATAGTACTTTATTGTTAAAGCTTGTATGGCCTTTATAAAAATTTTTTAATATTCATACAAAGAAAAAAGAAACGTTTTGGTTGGTATAAGTAGTGCGAAGACTATACATTTCTTTATAGCCTTAATCATTTCAAAAATTAAATACATTAGATGTCTTTTATTTCATCTTATGCAAATTCTTTCTAAATCTTCAGATAATCAAAATTTATTAATGTATTTGCTTCTGAATTCTAACGTCAGATAAAAAAAAAATAGATAATATTCTATTAATAGCAGATATCTATTAGAAGCATCATTTTCCGAATTCATTGATTGTGAAAGCTCGAATTATTTTTTAAACAATGTTTAGTAGATAAAAAAAAAATGTTTAATTTATTTTTAATTATAAACCACAACATAACTACCTAAGGATACTCGTAATTTTATAAGCTAATTTGATTGCAATTTGGATATAGAAATCTTCAAAAACTTTAAAAAAATGATTTTGTATTTTAAACATAAAATAATACCGCTTGAAATTTGATCTTAATTGAAAAAATCAGTTGATTTTGTTTCTCTATGTTGTATTTCTTTTAAATTTAATTCTTATTCCTTAAAAAATGCTAATATATCTGAATTGTACTATCTTTAAATAACTGTGATACCCGAATTGAGAAATTCAATAATCTTTAAATGAGTCAGAAGTAACTATATCCCCCAGAGTTACTCAGCAAAGTTATTTAACATACTTACATCATTGTGATATCTAAATTATAACATATTTTAAATTTATAAGAACAATTTATTCACAATACAGTTTTCTTATCTTAAAATCCATTTTGATCCAATTACCATCTTCTGCTTTGCTTGAAAATAAAAGTCAATAGAATGTTGCCAATAATGAAAATTCTTAATTCTTTCCATAAATCGTTTAGATCTTTCAACATTATATAATATAGTAAATTGGATTTAAAATTCAGCTAATTAAGCATTACTTTAAATAAAGAAGCTAAACTTTAACAAAACGCCATAGTTCAAGGTGCAATATATTAAAGTAAATTCAATGAATTAAACTTGATATTCAAAAGATGTAAAGTTTATGTATTCGTATTAATAGAATCGAAACCCGAAGATGCCTATATGATTTTCCACACAAAACTCTTTGCGCTTTTGTTCACGTTTGATAAAGGATTTGGAATTGAATTAGGATCATCAGATTCTCAAAGAACGTAAATTATAAAAACAATTATTTTTTCGCACTGAGCGAATATTCAGGCCATAGCAAAATATTTATATCGTTTAAGAATGAAAAATTCATTTTTATCTATCTTACCTCTTAGGGAGATGCATACATTAAAGTCAACAACAATTGTTACTAAGAGCATGAGTTTCATTGCAGAAATGCTGTTGTCCTAACTATCCGCCCTGAGCTGTGCTCAAAATCTTTTGTGTAAATAAATCACAAACATTTTAACTAGGATAAAGAAGGTTAACACGCTATACAATTTCGAATTCAGGCTCACTAACATACATTCGATAATCACAAAATGATTTATTGAAACAAATGCAAATTTTCAGTAATTTAGTATTGAAATAAGAATTGTGGAATTTAAGAATAGCAAATGCCATCATCATAAAACGATGTTTCTTGCAATAAATGAAACCACTATGGTTTAAAACTACTCTGCCAAAATGAAAATGTCATATTGGAATTATTCCAATCTTACTTCAATTCCATTAATTAAAAGTGTTAAAGTTTCAATATCTGAACAACAATCATCAACTAAGATATAGATAACTTGAGATTTATTTAAAATTAAGAAGCTTTATTTTGGTTAAGACCCAAAACAATTGTAGTTATTAGGAGGAAATATACCGTGACCTCGGATAAATTTTCTCTAACTCTAGCGAAGAGTATTTTATTTTGCTGAATCCTGAACTTCCAAGGAGAAAGGAATGAAATGTATATGCTAGAAGTAAATGAATAAATTGCGGAAAGGTATTTTGAATGAAATACGATAAAATTCCATTACTTGAAATCCTTAAATGTGTAAGAAATTATAGTCAAAATCGTAGAAAAGCAAGGAAGATTAAACGAAATTAGTGAAAGATTATTTGTTATAACCAATGGGATTGAAATCAATAGAAACTTTTCAAAGCGTGATAACTTTGGAAAGAAATTTGAATCAAGCAAATTATAAT
This sequence comes from Argiope trifasciata, assembly GCA_026543055.1. Taxonomy (NCBI): domain Eukaryota; kingdom Metazoa; phylum Arthropoda; class Arachnida; order Araneae; family Araneidae; genus Argiope; species Argiope trifasciata. The sequence goes on along the minus strand of JAPMOQ010029525.1, from coordinate 195,474 downwards.
GATAGCATATTGTTTTAAAAAGATATTCACCAAATACATGCATTCTCTTTTGCCTATTAATTTTATAATAATTTGATTTATCCATTTATATTTTTTATGACAACCATTAGTGACAGAGTGGACCATACATTGTAATCTGCAATTTAATATAAGTTTAAGAACACATTATGCCATAATTTTATTTTTTATTAGTATCGACTTTAGTTAAAAACCTTAGAAATCTTTCTGAAATTGGTAAACTCTTTAAAATCAAGTTCAAAAATCTACGTCAATTTGTGCAAAAACAAAGCGTTTATTAAAAAGAACAAAATATTGCAAATTATTTAGAATATATTTTAATCTAAATATCTCTACAAAAGGCATAAAGAGAATGAAGTGGTGAACAAATGGATAATTTTTATAAAACTTGATTCAATAAAAATAATTATATGCAGTAAATATTTAATTGATATTTTATGAATCTGAAAAATATATAACGACAAAATATTTTCAATTAAAAATGCTCCAAAGTTAATAAACAATTCCATTTAATTTAATAATGCGTATAAAATATATAAACACCATTAAACAATAAGAATTATAGAGTATAAAATACCATTTTTGTGACTAGGTCATAGGCAAAAGCTAATGGCTCTAATACAAAGTATAAATTGCCATACATTTAATCAGGACCTAAATATCTACAAATTAACTATTCTTTTCTTATATAAAACAAAATATAAGATTTCTTTGAATGTAGTACTATTTACATGTTTCGGTCAATATCGAAAACCTTATCACAAACTGAAACCAAAGAACATTGTTCTCGAATCAGGAATGCATTAAATGTGAATCACTTGAGGTGGAGTGAGACCGACCCCCGACCGATGATGTGGGCGCGTGTTTACCCATCTACTTAATTGCATCGGGAAGATGAATTATCCCCCAACATTTATAACTATGGCATTCGACCGAGCACAGTCAGCAGTGTATTGGTTTGCAGAAAGTCAGAAAGCCTTGAAGAAGAACTGATTACATTAAACCGTTTAGCGTTTGTTGGAAAAGTATGAATAAAAAATAGGTTTAAAAAAAGATTATTTCTCTATTTGATCAAATGAGCTTAATTTTCTGTATAAAAATAAATACTTAATAAAGAGATTCAGGAATTAATGAATTTTATAAAAATTAAAGAAAAGGTATTCTAATTTCTCTGCATTAATAAGAGTTCAGGATTTTTGAAAAATGCAGAATTAATACATGTGCTCACAAAGTATTACTTTTCTTTTACATGCTCCAAAGAACCAGAGAAACTGAGAAAGAAACATGATAAATATGTAAATATTTTGAAAAAATATGTATAGTTAAAATTGCATCGAAAAAAGGAAATGTTTCGCAAATATAAATTTTTATGTTCTCAATTATTTCTTATTCCTAACATTTACCTAAAATAAATATTCTCAGTAAACTGATGAAAATATTGTGCGTTTATAATTCTACTCACACAATGGCTAAAAGAAAGATAATTATGTTACTACTGTGAAATATATCGTTTTTATTTGGTTATTTTTATTATTAAAAGCCAACCTAACTAACCGAATTATTTTATTATTTAATCGTCATACAACGGTTCTTCGAAGCGTTGATTCCGATGCCATTTCACATCGACTTTTATCTCTCGAAAATCATGGAGTGGTAGAACCTGAGATGATTAGCATTCTTTAAACGCATACTCTTTTGTAATGGGATAGTCAAACTCTGAAAGTATTGGATATTGGTTATTCTGATGATTCTCAAAATACAAAAGAAATATAATGTGTAGGCCAATAATGAAGATGGCAATATAAATTGAAGAATAAGTTGTGATACATTTATTTCAAGAACTATTTTAAAGTACTTTTTTTAAAGAATAAGTAAGATTAAATAAATTATGGCATATATGCATGAAAATCGGATGAAACTAACTTTTGAAGATGAAACCTGATTTCTAAAATTTTAAATACGCATAATTGCGAAGAGTCTCAAAGCGAAAGCTGATTTTTGTATGCTACATACTATAAGGCATACCCATTTTCAGAGATAAGTCCCATCAATAATACCTTCCAATATCAAATTTAATGCTCTTTTGCAGTGAACCCCCCCCAAAAAAAAATTGGCACAGTTCCAGCTAAGGATTGCTAACGAATGAATATTCATGTTAAGGAGCAGTATAACCAGTCTGTGTAACATGATGCACCCATATAAAACAGTAAGGGTCTTAAGGTATACCCATTTTCAGAGATAAGTCCCATCAATAATATCTTCCAATATCAAATTTAATGCTCTTTTGCAGTGAACCCCCCCCCCCCGAAAAATAACTGGCTAAGTTACAGCTAAGTATTGCTAACGAATGACATATTCATGTAAAGGAGCAGTATAACCAGTCTGTGTAACATCATGCACCCATATAAAACAGTAAGGGTCTTTCAAAGCTGTTAGATTGACTTTTGCAGTTATAATGGCAGACGATTAAGATTTAAGAACTTCTGAACTTGGATTTAAAATCGCACACTGAAGAAGGAACATAGCATCTTCAATGTGATGATGGAGTTTGGATTTTCTAGTTGGACAAGTTCACAAGTATATCGAATATTCATTAAAACATCCCATATCTGACAGCACTACGACGAGAAAAAAAATAACTATTACTGAAGAGGATTCTTAAATGAAATAGATGTGAATACTTCTTCAAATTACGCAGACTTGAATGTTGAGGTGTCAATAAGTGCAAGCATGTGAACTGTTCAATGAAACATCATTCATAAGTAAAATAAATAAATAAAGAGACATTCATGTACTCTTTAAATTGCGTGATTTTAGGCTTTATGACTTACCTGGAGCATCTAATTGTATTATTGGATTGTTGATGATACAAAAGTTGCGTTTTCTGATGAATCCCATTTCAAATTGCATTGGGTAGCTGGGCGTGTATGAGCGTGGAAACAACCTCATGAATTCATGGACTTTATATGCCAATAGGAGATTATTCAATCTGGCAGAACTTCTTGGATAGCTTTGAATAGACTCAATTAGTGTGATATCGAATCCATGGTATGTCAAGACATGACTTTGTTAAGTATAGGAACCTAAGCCTCTTGACCGTTCATTCATTCATTCCTATCCGTTACGCATTTTGAAGGATTTCAAAAATTCTAGCAGGACAGCCCACAACTCACACACTGAAAATTGTTACCGAATGACCCCAAAAATTATTTTGACTTTAGACATTTTCGTTGTTCACCTAAATCGGTGTTTCTCACCCTCTAATTATTCGGGACCAAGTTTTCAATTTAGTCAGTTATTTTACTTCAATTAGTTATTAAATATGTCTAAATGCATTTTATTTTCTATGTGTATGTGTGCTTTCCTTTCAGTCAGTTAATCCTTTTTTTTTTCAAAATAATGTTTTATCTTGAATATTCCAGTGCCCCCCCTAAGGGAGCATGCCCCACAGGTTGAGAATCGTTGACCTAAATCCATGTCATGAAAGTTATGAGCCAGATTCAAACTGCATTTCACAGGGCTGCTCAGAAGAAATCTCCACCACATCACACTACTACAGATTTGTTAAATGCCCTAGGTTGGTTGATTGTGATTTTTAGTGGCGCAAGAGCCAATCTTGGCTAAACTGCGCCAATAATATGGTTAAAATATTACCAATTCTAAAATAGAAGCAATTTTAATATAATTGTATTCAAGGATCTTTAAAAAAATTACATGAAAAGACTGAATAACACAAGTAAGAAAGTTCTTTAAAAAGACAGGTACATAAAATGGTAAAACTTATATATAATTGTAGAAGCCAATGGTCCTTAAAAACTGAAAAAGATTCTAATGGGGATTTACTTCCGCTATGTTTGACATTGTCAGTGATGAAGTTTTAAAAATATGAGTGTGCTGAGTATTAAAATTCGGACACTCAATCAAAGTATGATTAACACTAAAAATCGTATTACAAATAGGACATGTAGGTGCCCTTTCTCTGAATAGTAAATATTTGTGCGTAAAACGCGTGTGCCTTACACGCACACGAGTCAACTTCACATCATGTCTTCGTATAGGTGGAGACGGCCACAAACCAATGCCCTAGAAAATCCATGATATGATAAGTTTTCAATAAACCTTCAGATGTTAGTTAAGTTTATGCCATGTATTTTGCAAACACTTCAGCACGTTTGTGGGTTTTTCCTGATATTAAATAGGTTTCAAATTCTCTTGATTTTTCAGTGCATTTGAAAAATTACTTTTCTCTGTGTAAAATGAAAATATATATATATAAGGAAAGCTCGAAAGTTACTCATAGTTATTAATTTACGCAATTCGAAAATTGCAGATTTCTATATAATCATATTAATAAATACACAACAAGAAAGTTGCAGAATTAATGAAATCTCCATTAACAAAACCCTTTAAATTCTTTGTACCAAACCTTAAGTTACAATATTTAATTTTTTCTGCGTTATCAAATAATTAGGCATCAGTAAATTAATATTCAAAAATCAAAACTAATTTAATCACACACTGCATATTTTTCACAATGCTATCAATTTGAATTTTAGTTGTTATAATTAATAAGGCAATATTGAAAAGGATAGAATTTGATGTGCTTACGTAAAATCAATGACAAACATTGGATTGATTTTTGCAAGCCTTGCTGATGTATACATGAATCATTTTAGAGTGACATTTTTTATATAGAAAGAATAATAACCAGCTAACTTCAAACTTTGTCTAAAATTCGATGTCAGTTACTAACATCATTCCATCGAATAAGATTTCAAAACATTCGCCTCTATAATGTCACCTAAAATAACGGTAATTTGGGCTTTTTTACTGCCTTAAAATGAAAAAAAAAAGGTTTAAAGACAGCTCAGAAATGATTGATAAAGAGATGAATATATTTACTACTCGGATATTTCCTCTATTAAGTGAAGAAAGCAATTACTTTCGACATCAAGATATTTTTATTTATGGCGTGTGACAAAAGAGAAAACATTTTTTTAATGCTCTGGGTGAAAAACTCGGAGCACAAAAAGCGGAGGGCATCAAAAATTTGACACAAATTCTGACCTGTTTAAGATTAATAACTGCGGTGTAAAACCCCACAACCCCACCTCACCAAGCCTCTAGGTGCTTTCTCGCTTTTGTTCATTTTACTCCTTTTAATAACCTAAATGCTATTTCGTATTAAAAATGCTCCAGGCTCAAATGCTTTCTTGGGAAATATTCCCTAAATTCTTTATCGAAAGTAAGGAGGAGATCCAATAGCACAGGTTTGCTGATAACGGTGAAGCTAATACCAAACATTTGCATCGCCATGTTTAGCCACAAATGTAATGCAAAATGATCAGTGAACATAAATTGGTTTCGTTTTCCTTCCTTAATTTAATTTAAATAGATAAAAAGTAAAATAAATAGCCTGTCCGATTGCAATAAATTTTGGCAAAAAAATAGTTTATATTATCATTATTATTATTATACGATTGCATTGTAAACAGCTCTAGATGAATTGTAACACGTTGATTACATATTACACTTATTCTTAACTCAATGAAAATATATTTTCTAAAGCATTAGAAGCTAGTATACAAACATATACTAGCTTTCTATTTATAAACATATTTTCTATTCATAAATATAAAGAGACAATTACTTCTGTTTTTATTTAATTTAAATTATTATACTTTATGAAATTATTTTATTTATTGTTATTAATTATTATTTAACAAATATATTATTATTATTATTCAATTAAAATTATTATTACTCAATTTTTAAACTGTTGTGATAATGTTATAGTCAGTGCGGTTTTTCCTTATCTATCTAATTATTTGTATGAAATTTATTCCATAAAACATTTTTAATTCTTTATTAACAAAAAATGCATTTCTTTCCTATTAGCAAGTAGAACCATCCTTTTATTTCTTTATTTTTGAACAATGCACTAACTCGAAAACGCTTTTAATTTATCTTGATCTTCTTCGAAGCAGCCATTAAAATTATCTAAATTAGTAATATTCAAAAATTCCTAATTTGTTTAATTTTTGTCGGACAAAAGGGGAACTTCTTTTTCTTTGATCTAATTGTTAAAAGTCAAAAATGTCTTGTTACATAAAACTAATAGGAAAAATGCATTAACACAGGAACATTGTGCTACAAAAGTCTTAATGAAATCAAATTTATTCTTTTGCTTTAGCATCATATCTTGTTAATCACAAATTATTTCGGAATTCCATAAAATTTTCTGACGTATAAATTTAGTTCCTCATCGTAATTTTCTTATTCAACCAGCAAATATATAAATAAACAGGTTATGAATTTTAACAAAGTAGGAAAATATGATGCATTAACTGTTGCTGCAGTATTTGGTCTTATGGCTCTTTATAAGCCCGTTTACAGTTATCTGCCAGATATTTAAGCTGAGTGAGAGTCTCTTACTTTTTCAGTCGCGCCAAATAGGGCCAAAAGTAAAAGCTAGCTACTTCATGCCTCCCATTCACTTCCACAACCCGTTTTTACAGGGAGATGAGGGACATATTCACACATGAAGAGAACACATAAGAACAACCATACCCGAAAATGGAAGCGAACTCGGGACACCCAGATCAAGGAGAAAACGCATTAATAATAGGCCTATCAAGAGCAGCACATTAGTTTTAAAGCAATGTTGATTATTGAAAGATACAAACAGTATTATATCTACTCAGTTTGCCAAATGAAAACTAAAGAGCTATCTCAACGAATCTTTTTCGCACATTCGCAAGTAAAATTTTTATCTCTTTGCTTCGAATAAAATTGTAGATTTTGGGTAAAATAGCTTATGTTTTTATTAGCTTTGGGGAATAATAGTCTTAAAATGTAGATTTTTTACAATGATCTAAAATGTTTACTACATTAATCATAATAATATTTATTTTGGCCACCATTTTTCTGACTGATGATAATGGAAATTTGACACGGAATTGTAATTGTAGTAACAACATGACGTAATAAATTTAATTGTTTTAATCGTTGCGTTTCGGAATTATTGAGCTTACATGCATCCTGACAGACATGCAACATCCTTTGACTTATTTAGTTCAAAAGTTTAATAAGATTCTATACATGATATACTAAATTTATGTACCAATTATTTTTATCTTACGCTATGAAATTATTGAAATTAATTCCATTCCAGACAGCAAGACTTCCTAGAATTATATATCGTTCGAAACAGGATAAAAATCTACAAATTTGGTGTAAAGTCCATATGCGTGTTTTGTTTGTTTGATTGAATGCAATTTTGAAATTATGGTCAATGATATGTAGACTGACACAATGCCAAAATTACGCTTTTCGAACTTGAGAAGATTTCAAACAAAGCTATTCATCAAAATTTCGAGTTTAAATTTCTTAGCCATAAGAATGTTTTTAGTACATTTCTTATACGAGAAGGTACAACTAAGATTTCAATTAAATCAAATAAGAAAACGTGAAATTGTAACATCAGAAAGTTATTAGCCATGGAAGTTGTTCCACTTTCTGGAACAATAAAGACCTTAGTAGCTGAAATAAACCTCATTGGAAGAATTACATACGTTTAAAGATATTGATCAATTTTCAAGATATAACAGACATTTTTAGACATAAGGTAGCATGTTGTAAAAAATGAAAAATTTAAAAATTAGAAAAAAGAAAATTGGAACAAGGTTTGAAAAAATAATTAGTTTTTAATTTTTTTTAATGTATTTTATTTTGAGTTATTTTCAAAAGCATTTGAAATTAATGAAACTATGAAAAATAAAAATTTATTTTATTACAATCCATTTTTGTAAAAACAAAAGAGATATAACAGCTAAAACGAAAATTATATAACGCTTTGCGGCATTTATAAACTCTCAAATATGTTTAAATAAAGGCTTTTTTTTATTTTTTAAAATTTTGTTTGGTTGAAATTGAATACTTTGATTCTTTTTCCGGGTTTATCAGAATTTGTCTCAAAAAAGGCATGTGAAATTCTATAAAGATAAGACATTTTTCAGTTTTCAAAATGATTTTGACGAATATATAGAAATTGAGTAGTATTTGGCTAATCATAATATGAAATTGTGAAACTGAAATTTCACAATTTCAATTAACAGAGAGTTACTTATTAGTATTAAAGAAGATTAATATTTTTACTTGTGAGGAGTTCAACTAATTGTGATTAAAAGAAAAAATATTAATTTTAAAGCACTTGCTTTAATACAGATGATGTGGAAATTATTTTGAATACTTCAAGAAATTCGATTGTTTTTATTAATATTCTTTTTGGTTCTTTCAAATTTACTTTAAATGAAACTTCATGTTTCCTTCGTTGCTTGTTTGCAAGCAAAAATTCTCCATTCGGTGTCAATTTGTATATAAAATTAATTTTAAAGTTAATAATAACCATCTTATAATCTGAAATTATTCTGAGAATCGAAAGTTAAATATAAATTCGTCTAATAACTTTTATCTCTTTCTATATGCATAATTATATTACAAAATTTTTCATAAATTGTCGAACAGAATTTTTTTTTATGTACATACATTCAATTAACCTTGTTTTGTTTCTAAAAAAGGTAAAATGAAAAAAGAAATCTAGATATACTCAAAGAAATAATAATGTAATAAAGGTTTTTTTTTGAAATCTGTTCATTTAGTTGTTTTAAATTTGAAAGTGGAAAAATATAATAATTTTTTTTTGAAAAATATAAGTCAAAATATAAATAATAATAATAAAATGAAAATTAAATTAACACAGAATAAAATCTAATCAAATTTTTATTTTGTTTAATTTTATATCACAAAAAAATAGATTTACAAAAAAGAAACATTTTCATAGTATTAAACTACAAAATACATTATATGAAATTTTTCTTTGCATGTTTAAATTAGATTATTAATCCTGTATAATCAAAATATACATATACTTTAAGTTTTTGAAAGAAGCATTAATTTAATTTTTCATCGAAATTAATTTCTAAGTAAGATATAAGTTGTTCTAAACATATTTTTATTTAAGGACAGGACGATGTTTGTAAGATTTTCGTACAATATAAATGAATTTTAGAAGAAAAAATCTAATGAAATTTTTAGATTCATTAAATGGGTTTTAATTTTCTTTAATAAAATATAAAACCGCATTTCATTAAATATTAACGCATTACATTGAATTTAGCATTTATTTTATAAAGTGATTCTAATGGGGTTTATTATCTTATTAGAATGTAAGTTGCATGAAATATATTTTTCAAAAGGGTATGCAAAGTATTTTTAAAAAAAATTGTTCGCAGACGAACAAAAATAGTTTTGAATTAGAAATATTGAATGCATGTGTATGCTTTTCCTATTATTATTTATAAAAATATAATTTAAAAAATGAAATTTTTAAAGCTTATTTTTTATTTATAACCATACTATTTTTGTGACTGTTAATATCCTTCGTGTCCTGAAATGTCGGTTTAAACATTAAAGTTTAGCTGCCTCCAACAGTTGAGAGGAAAATCTCACAGAAATTAAAAGAAGCGTCAGGCAGGAACAATCAACTCACAAGAGAATAAAACATAAACGGAGGAGATGATTTATCACCTAAAAGAAAAGAAAAATTTCTTCTTTATGGTCGCCTCTATGGTTCCGGCTGAGAGGTTCATTGTGGAGTTTTGACAGCTCAATAGCCCTTTTTTTACCACAACCTCAACGCCTATCTTCTTTACAATGTGCCGTTATTGTTATTGTTGTTTTTCTCAGAACTCTGAGAATCCGAGTATAATTTGTTTTTGGAACTATAAGAGCTCATATCATTCTTCTATGTGTATAGTTTAATGTGTACGCTTTTAAATAATATAATAAATCGGAAATAATATACAATTTTGAAAAATAAATCCATTGTTACAAAATATCCAAAAATCTGTTAATTTTTTCAAAGTTTATTTGATATATTTAATTCTTTATTGTAGCTAAAGCTTGTGACTTTCGTATATTCATCTGTTAATTACGAAAATTAAATTAAATAGGTTAGATATTTTTTAACATTCTGAAGATAATGTAGGCATTTTACTTTAGACAATGTATATCGTAACTTTAAAAAGCTGATTAATTTAATCTCAAGTTTAACATAACCATCAGCTAAACTCTAGGCTTATTTGCATAATATTGACTATGTAATATATATATTTACAGGGAAACCTGAAATCAGGCAAACTTCGAATTAACTAGGAAATATGAGTTTTAACTAACAACGGCAGAGGAAATCCAAATTAATCTGGTGAAAAGCATTTTAATTGCATTCGAATTAAAATATGATGTTTAAACATAATTATTTCTTCATTTATTCAGTAGGTTACAGATAAGCATGGTACGGTTGATACAAAAATTTATGATATTAACTGATTTCCGTATCTAAATTCGATGTATCGCCTCCAATTTTGTTGACTAAAGAACAAGTACTGAATCAGGCCATTTTGCAGAGGAAAACAGCTAGGAAAGGAGCTGTAGAAACAGGATAAGGATACCTCTGCTGTAAAAATCATTGTTCTTCAGAGATGTTTCTGCATGAAAAGTGTTTCTTCTTTGCAATTCTAGATGTCAGAGTAATTTATCTTGCCGAAATAAGTAAATTGTAGTACGTAATATTTAAATAAAGTATATTTTTCTTCAGTTATAAGTTCTTTCCTTAAGCACAATTTTACTAAATATAGTTTAATGCAATATTTTTAGAAATATACAAATAATATTTACTAATAAATCACGAATAAAACTCATGCTCCTAAGAGTTATTAATTGGAAAGTGTTTCCATATATAAATAGGGTTCTACCTAGCACTGTTAAAACGCGTTTTACTCAATTAATTTTAATTTTGGCTGATTTTTTTGTTTTCACTGTAGCATTTATTATATATATTATATATAATCAGAGGAACACAAGATCTGTATTTCTTTAGATGTAAAAAACTATTTAATTATTATAATACATAATATAATAAACTTCAATATTGAATCTTATTATTTCTTATTACCTATCAAATAAAATATCTTATAGCCAATAAATTAACTAATTATTTTTTACAATATTAAAACATATATTAAAATAATATATTAGAAAATATATATGCAGCGTAACTCACATTTTAACTCATCGTGTTCTTAAGGCTAAAAAACTATAATCACTTCATGGCATTCAATAGTTCGAACTAGTTCAGACACAAAAAGTAAGCATGATACAGCTAAAAGTCCATCTTCTATGGAGGAAATGTTTTAGATAATTCATTGTTTTATAAAAATTCTATAATATCTTCTTATAAATTTATTAATGGGAAGAAAAATATAGGATAATATTTTTTCAAGAAATAATTGTAAGTATTTGCAAAAAATTTTTTAATCCTTTACTAAAGTTTATTTATTAAATCTGTTTGGAATTAGCACAGTCTCATTATTTATTTTGAAAGTAATTTCGATAATTTTGTACAAGCAAGGCGCTCTCTCCTTGAATTTAGCCAACTTAAATATGTGGTAACTTATAGACAAAAAAATCCAAACTTTTCTTCGAATTCGGAAGAGTCTATATCTTCTATAATAATTTGCATTTTTCCCAATAATTTTTTTTTCAGTATAATGAGCTTTGAATCCTTTTTGTATTCATTAGAATTTTCAAATCTTGAATTGCTCTGCTACTACAACTATAGAATCGTTTTATTGATGTTTTTAACAATTTGATGTAATCATTAAAAGAATATTTAACATAAAATAATTGTCATGTTG
>JAPMOQ010029525.1:145653-183690 GCA_026543055.1 Argiope trifasciata | reverse complement strand
GATGTAATCATTAAAAGAATATTTAACATAAAATAATTGTCATGTTGAGCGGTAGGCACATCTTCTAAGTAATTAATCCACTTCAATATATTTGTAAAGTGTGTGTGTTTAGAAAAATATATGTTTATTCAAAAATATTGACATGAAAATAAAGAAGTGTGGTCAGTAAAAATAAGAATATTTTCATTACTATTAAATACTGTAGAATGTTTCTTATAACATATTTCGTTACAGTCTCAGAGTGCAGAAAGTTCCAAGTACCTGGATCTTTTAAAATAATATTAGTCGCTTTTATACTTGATTCTTCAGGGGATATTTATTTAACTTAGGTACTCAATGATAATTTTTTAAAAATCATAAGATTGATTGTTATTGTCAACTTCAGTTATCATTTCAAATTCTATTTTTCAGGGTGTTTTTTGTCTATTTTAAATTTATCTGACTGTAACTTGTATAAAAATTGATTGACTACCGTTAATTACTCTTCAGATGTTTTTAACAGAAGCAAATTAATATATATTCTGTTTTGTTTTTTATTTAGAATTCTGGAATGAGTTTTTTCCTTTTCTGTAAAGTATTACGCAGTTCAAGAGATTATCTTGATTTTTAAATTAGCATTGATTTAAAATACAGACAATACCATTGCACCAAATTTTAATCATGAATACAATAAACGATCTGTAGTGGGAAGTTGGTTGTTTTAGTTAACACACGTCGTTTTGTGCCTCAGGAAAATCATGGCAGCGTTTGACAGCATTGACATTGGCAGAGTAGCTTCACAGCAGTGTAGCTACTTGAATTAATTGGCAAGATCGCTTATCTAAACTTTATTTAATTTTATTATTTTTCATAAATGTTCTAAAAATGAATTTAATCAACTACTCAGGAACCTGACAAATTATACTAATTAAACAGTGTGTTGATATAAAATTAAATTTTTAATACATGTAACATTTTTTTTTATTTACCAATTAGGTTAATATTTTTAAATGATCAATGTTGCACTTTCACTTCAGTCATGCATCCCTAGGCAGCTATCTAGTCTGAACATTAATATTAATCTCATTTGAGTTCAAATATCCTATCATATGCTGTACCTTAAGTATTAATAAAACATTAATCCTACAATGCCAAATGCTTATATAGATATTCTATAAACGAATAATACAGTTCAAATTTTATTTCTATTTATTTTAAGCAATAGTATAATCCTGATTGAATGCAACTAATATATTTGTATGAATTATTTACATGCTCATACCTTTGGCAAGTCATTTATTAGATATTAGACATTCGGTAATAAAAATGTAATTTAAATAGTTATGCTTCAATTTTAAGCAATAAAATAAAGTTCATTTAATTCATTAATAAATTTCTTGCATTCGTAAAGCATGTGATATGATATTCTGATAATATAATTTCGATATAGCAGTAATTGCAGTTTTATAATTTTTAAATTGTCAAGTATTTTCAGTGAAAATCAAGAACATTTATTTATCTTAGTCTACTTTATTACATTATTTATTTCTACATAAATCATAAAATTCTCGTAGCATTTAATATTTACAATTTATGCCTATTTTCACATATTGTAACATTATTAGGGTCAAAAAAATGATTTATTCTATTTTATATTACTTACTATTGAACAGGTTTTAATAATCGATATATATCGATTATTAAAACCTGTTCAGTAGTAAGTAATATATATATATATATATATATATATATATATATATATATATAATTATTCTAAATATTATTATTAAATTCAGCACTTTGTACATGCGTAAAAACGGTATGACTTATGATTCAAATAAAAAAACTCGTATGCGTTTTAGTCATTTTATAATCTAAAATGGCCCTCACTAATTTTATAAACAACATTTAAAGAAAGAAAATTCTAAGCATTAAAAGATTTCTTATCCTCTAGAATGATGAAATGTTTTTTGAAAATAAACTTTAACTATTTTCTTTTTCTGTCTAAAAACTATATTTGGCCAAAATAAATTCTGATTACTTATTCTTGACATATATGCTATAATATTTGATTCGCAAAGTCAATCTATTTTCAAAATAATGTTTGAAGAAATAATTTTATCATAACAAAACTGTATCCTATTCTACGAAATGTTTTGTTTTCTGTGATCATTACAAGATGATCTATGTTTTGTTCCCTTTCGAATAATAATTCTTTCATTCTTTTATCCTGTTCGTCCATTACGATATTTCCAAAAAGAAAAAGTGACTGAAAAGCTCAAGTTAGAGCGAGGCAAAGACAGTGGCTTTCATTTTGAGGAACGGCCGAACCGAAGAAAAATTTTAACGTATGACCAAAGTCCATCCTTCTTAACAAACAAAGGCTGTTAAATCGCCATGTTTGTTTCGGCATTTTCCTAAAACTTTTGGACAACATAAGACTACGTAAATTTTGTTTTCCTATTTGGTGTTTGTTTAAATGTTTGGAAAAAAAGTATTTTCATATAATTTAAGTCATTAAGTAGAGCAATTTACAATAATAATAAAAAAAATTCTGTTTCGTTCATACAAAATACAAAATACAATAATGTATTAATACGAAAATTAATCCAGAGAAGAGTATATTGGTTTCAGATTTTTTTTTCTGCCTTGAAACATTTTAAAATGAATTTTCTTTGCAAAAGTATTTTCTTAAATGATTTATAATGTAAAACCTGCCAAAATATAATTTTCGAATTGTGGTATTCCAATCAATAATAGTTTTAATTTTAAATAGATCTACTTACAGAAATTAAATAAAACTATCACTTTCACTTCAATAAATTATCACTTTGGTATTGAATTTATTTCACTTAAATGTAGAACTTAAACAAAATTAACAACAGATTTCTTATTGAATAAGTTGAATTCTGATGTAAAAGATCCAATATTTTTAATGAAAATATTGAATGCAACATTATTGTACGCTATTTTTAATTAGTGAATTATTTTGTACACTAAAGAGAATATTTTCGAAAGTAGCTAAAAATTAATATTTTTCTTTCGAATATATATATAAGTTTAATTTTCGTGAACTCGAGAATTAATACGTTTAAAATTACAGCGTTGTTTAATTTTGCTTCTTCAGAATCTATGACTCTCGTAAAGTTCATGGGTCATTTATGTTGTATCTTGAAATTCATTTCATAATTCATAAAGGAATTTTTAAAAATTATTAAAAAGTAAAACAAGCCTTTTTATCTATGTATAAAATTCGAAAAGTGTAAGATAAAAGCTGAAAAAACTCTGAAAAATCAAAAAATAATTCTAATTTATTAATAAAATGGAATTCGTGTCGATGTATCAAAATTACTTTTAATACTGTTGCACCGAAATAGTTCACTGAATAGAGAATGCTACCCAGGAAAATAAGTTCTGAACTCTAATTGCTTGACTGGAAACATCTGAATATTAAGAATAACGTAAAAACGTTCCTCTGGGGCACTTTGATACTCATAATTAAAAAAGTATTAAAACATGTTTAGAATCAAACATTTATCCCGAATATTTATTTTAGTATTATTCTCAAAATGTTGCGAATCAGAACACATTCTTTACCAATTGTTTGTAACAGATTTTGAAGTTTAAGATTGCAATGTGGTCTTGAATTTTAAAATATATATAATAACTTATCGCGATGTTTTCTTTTCATTGGATGCCACGTTTTATAATTTCAATAAAATGAACATCCATCGAATTGGAAATAAATGCTGTACAAACATAGATAATTTAGAGAGCAAGGAATTCATTTTGATTCTATGAAAGAATCCTTTATAAATCTAGTCATTTGTTGAAACATTCAAGTGTATTTTTATTTATTTTATTTTTGAAATTAATTTTGAAGTGAATTTAAATAATTCTATCAGGGAAGATATCCTATGTTAGATAACATGAAATACTACATTTTTCAATCACTTAAATTGATGATATAACCATCGAAATAACTATGTGTATATTAAATTATATTTCATAAGAAATAGCTTAATTAAAATAAGAACTGAGGACGGTTTTAAAGAAAAAAAACGTAAATTCATTCTGACTTTCTTAGAGTAATTAACAATAGAAAAATAATTTTCTTGTTTTTTTTATTGTGGAAATTTAATAGCACCCTTTTGTCATAGAAAACTTATAGACTGAAAGTGAACTAATAAATATATTTTTCTGACTCTTTTTAGAAACAACTACAACATATTATTGATTTTAGTGAACATTTTTTACCACGTAACTAAGTTTCAGTTATTTTTTATGGTATAATTTGACTGATACAATTAAATTAATAACACCAGTTGAAAACATGTCCCTTAAAATTTTATTATCTTATTTAATACACTGAATTTTATTCACCAAAATATGTGTCTTTTTATCATAGTAATTACCGAATTTTTGATGTTTTTAAAGCTTTTTCAAAATAAATTATGTTTGCTTTTAACTTATTTATTATTCTGTTATATTTATTTGTATACACACAGAAAAAGAAAATCCTTATCCTGCTATTTTTTTATATATATTCTATAACATTTGGCATGAATTTATTTCTCCACTAGTGCCTAAATTTGTTTGATATGGTCGCAGAGAAGTATATATAATTTATTTCTAAAAAAATTTTATTAAAAATAATATTTATATACATTTTCTATAATGAGAATCAATAAAGAAACATCATGTTTAAAATTCAGCTAAATATAAAAAGTAAGAAACTTCTGAAAAATATCTATACGGTATAAAAGAAATGATAGGAATGTAGCTCCGGATAATCAATGTACTTTATATTATTATTAAATTTTTAAATACGTTTGAAGAATAGTTTATGTTTGGAGAAATAACTTTTATTTTTTAATAACTCCTTATGAATTGAAGTACTTTTTTTTAATTCTTTGTGATTAAATTATCAATTTTTGGCCAATTATATATATATATATATATATATATATATATATATATATATAAATGTAGCAATTTTATTTAAAATGAACTCTCTTTAAATCTTCAAAGCAGTGGTCAAAAATGGCTTCTTAGCAAGTTCTTCCATGTCGTCCGTCAAAACAAAGCCAGGAATGACACGTGGTAAAAACCTGCAATTTTTATTCCTCTGGCATCGCATGCCCCATGTGCTTTGTTGGCAGCTGTAACACCCAGGTCTCAGCAGCCAGAATATTTCTCGCCGGTCATCCTTCTCGGAGGGGCCAGAAGCTTTCTGACATTAACGGGCATCCGAAGAAGCCTCATCATTTTTCAAAATATAAAAATGCATTATAAATAGCGAATTGATTCCCAGACCAGGAGGTTAGAAGGGGAAAAGCGTCAAGTAAGAATAAGTAAAACGTGTTTTGTTACAGAATTGTAAGGAAGCGAGGGAATTTTGCAGATTAGTGTAAAATATGTTTTTTTAGTTATTTCAAATTCTTCAAAATTACAATTAATATCCAACGAAGTTTGGTTTTAAGAAGATCAGGGATTTTGAGGGATTTGCGACATTTGAGGATGAGAGTGAATTTTTCTGATAAATGTAAATTGTATATTTATGGTTTTCCTAAACTCTCCCAAAATCTCATTTATTATTTAACGAAGTGTAGTCTACAGAACAATGGTTTAGAAAAATCATTTTGAAAATTTTAGGACTTTAAAAGCATCTCCATTTATTAATGAAGGAATCTATTGTATAATGGTGAATCTAAGGAGAATTATCTATACGAAATTCGATGATGGAATTGACTTTTTCAGATAAATGTAAAATGTATGTTTCCAATTATTTCAGACTCTCCAAAATTGCAGTTTACATTCAATGAAGTTTAATATCTTGGGCAATGGCTTAGATCAGTGATTTTGAAAAAGTTGGAATTTTAAAAGCATTTTTAGGTGTTGTTGGAGTAATGTCATTATATAACAGTGAATCAAAGGATTATTGGCTAATACGGAATTTGATGATGTGAGGGAATTTTGCTGTTTAACGTCTATAAGGAATTTGAGACGTCTATACGAAATGCGTATTTCTAATAATAGCCAATTTTCCAAACATTTTTCAACAAAGCTAGTTTCTTGAATAATGCTTTAGATCAATGGTTCTGAAAATATTAGTATTTCCAAGGTGTAAATAGAATAATTTTATTATATGATGGTGAATTAAAGGAGCATTATCTATACAAAATTTGGTGGTGGGTGTGAATTTTTTTAAGAGCATTTCCAGATAATATATAACTGTGAGCCAATGGTTCTGAAAATGTTAGCATTTCCAGGTGTAAATAGAATAATTTCATTATATAACGGTGAATCAAAGGAGCATTATATATACAACATTTGGTGTTGGGTGTGAATTTTGTTTTTAAGAGCATTTTCAGATAATATATAACTGTGAGCCAGAGGAGCATTATCTATACGAAATTAATGACGCTAGTGAATTTTGCAAATTAATCTAAAATATGTGATGATATGTGATGTGATGACTCCAATTCAACCAGAATTCTATTTTACATAACACTATGTTTAGTATCTCGAAGAGAGTGTTAAATTAGCAATTATGAATATTTTTACCATTTAAAAGTATTTTAAATTTAAAAAAATGCATCTAGATATTACAAACTCAAAAAAAATTACAATTAATTTTCAACGAAGTTTATTTTATTGAGAAATGGCTTACACAGGGATTTTAAAAATGCTAAACTTTAAACACATTTTCACATGTATCTCATTTATAAATCTTTCAGCCGAATGAGCAAATTATATACGAAATTAGATGATGCAAGTGAATTTTTCAAAAATATTTAATAATAACTACTCCAAGATGCCAGAATTACAATTTACATTTTAAAGGTTTAACATCCTTAATAATAGATTAAACTGGTGGATTTGAATGTTTTTGTCATTTAAAAGCATTTTAGGTTTAAAAAAGTATCTAGCAGTGTAATGTGAGCAAAATTACCGTTATCTGTAGGAAAATCGGCTAGTGAATATGTGGGTGTATTTAATTTTTTTTTATAATTATTCAAAAGCCTTAAATATTTCAATTATTAATCCACATTGCTGAATTTACTAAACTCTAGATGAAACATAAAGTTTTGAATTTTTTAGAATTTTAAAAGCAGTTTTAGGTATTTATGTCGTAAAGACAATTTCTGCATATGAGAGTTAGCTAAGCGAACATTGTCTGCACGAAATGTTATAGAGTAATTAATTACGTTAAATATTTCTAAAATATGTGTTTATAGTTATTCTAAATATTCAAATTAATATTTTATTTGTTATAGTTTAGATAACAGTGACTTTACTCAGAGAATTATTTATTTTAGATATTTAGATATTTTAAAACGAATTTTTAATTTCTTTTTCCAGTCATTATCTTTAACTTTAAAAAACTGATTCGTTAATGATGATAATTAATAAAAATTGATGAAAAAAGGTAATTGTGTTTCAATAATGAAATTGTTCTTGAAAATTGTTGAAACATGTTGCGTAAAATTGTGGAAGGGAAATAGTAAGATAATTAAAATAACTATTAAAAACAATTAAAATTATAATACCTTTTGTTTCAATTAAATTATAATTACTAAATTGTAAAGGGCGGTAAAAAGTCGTTTTAGTGCAACAAATGTTTTTAGAAATTATTACAGGAAAATGTCACTTTCTTATTTAAATTTTAAAGAATTAAAACTAAGAAGCTAAAAATTACTGCGAAGTGCACTTTTCTACACTCCAAAATACACACCAGTATATTCATTTACAGTACGTTTATAAATACTTAAACAAAATTAACTAATGGTAATCGTTGATTATTTTAAATAAAGCATTTAATTGCCATAATTAGCTATCCCTTGCTTAATTTATTTGGATGTAATATTTGAAATTATTTCATGCCAATTGTTTCCAAAGTTACATGGATTGCAAATACAAATTACTATTTAACAAATATGAATATTCAATATTTGTTATTTTGTAATCATGACATCATTTATTATATTTATTAATCAGCTATTTTATACTTCATGATTGTGAAGCCTTCAAAGAGAAGCGAAACTACTTACGGAATTCTAATTTTCAGTTGAATATCTTATTAAAATATCTATTTAAATTTGGTAATTATCGATAATTTATAGACATCAGATTCAAATTTAGCTTTAAACTATATAAACTTTGCCAATTCTATCCATTCTGCATTTTTCGCTCCTAATTCTTGTTGCTATAGTTTACCATTATTACTTATTCAAAATTGTAAAGGACATTTTTAAAATTACATATTAAATAAAAACATTTTTGAGATTCTTTATACTACCTTCATCTAATAAATGAAAATATGAATATTGCATTTTAACAGAAGAAAAGCAGAAATTTCCAGATGCATTTTATGGTTTTTGTCTTAAGAAAAAAATGGTTAATACAAAAATATGGGTGATACCGGGATAAACCCGACAAACTATTTACACCAAAATTGTCATATAAATGCCTCAATGTTTAAAAACATAAGCCTCAGATTAAAAGATGAAAACTATATCACAGTGAAAATCCCATTAATACTAACTTTAAACTATTTGAATAAACACTTATTAAGTTTTACACTATTGTTTATACCAAAATTCTATTTCGATAAATTTTTCAGAATTATTCCACCATGCACCAAATTCTTAAGTCTTCCAGTTGTATTCCTTTAAGTTATAGAGTTTTTTTAAGTGAGGAAAAATATCTTTAATTGCTGCTTTAAAAATGAATTGGCAAAATATTTGAATACAATTTTTTAGCTTACATTTCATGGCATTTTTCCTCCTATTTTATTAAAACGTGTTTAAATGTAAGAATTTCAGACATTTTTTTTCCCTCAGAGAATGAATGGATGCGATCTTCAATTATCTCATGTGCTATTTATTCTTCACATGAGAAATATTTTATTTTTTAAGGCATTTTAAAATATCTCCTGAAAAATCTTAAATCTTTTACATGTTTTTATTTTTATTTTTTATTTCCTATTTAGCTTTAAGTTTAGGACTACTACAGAGGGGATGCAATTAGATAAGATAAATAAACACTCTGTAGACGCATTAAAGTTTGAGCAGATGAGTTTCAAAGAAATAAAAGAGGAATCTTAATTGCATATGTGATACAATATTTGCATAGAACCTTTTATAAATGGAAGAAAAATCATTATTATAGCATTTTAAAATAACAGTAATGAAACAATTTTTTTAAAAGGGAAATTGAAACTATAGTTCAAAGTATTGTCACATTACAGTGCTTTAGGGTTGATATTGTAATCAAAACTGCCGATTTATATTGAAAAAAGTATTATTAGAATGTCATAACGCTGGAAAGAAACACTCTAAGGTTTCATGATTGGATAGATTGAAATGAATCAATTTCTTATTAGGTGTTTTGATTCTAAAAAGAATAATAAGGTGGTACTAGTTTCTTACCAATCCTCTTTCAAGTTATATCCCAATGAGTAAATATGTATAAATATCGATAATTCTGGAACTTAAAAAAAAGGCTTACAATGAAAAAGAAAAACAATAACAGTCAGTAAACAGCCGTTGAATAGAGAGACCAACGCACACATTTTTTACTTTTCCA
The DNA here is from genome assembly GCA_026543055.1 of Argiope trifasciata. Classification (NCBI taxonomy): domain Eukaryota; kingdom Metazoa; phylum Arthropoda; class Arachnida; order Araneae; family Araneidae; genus Argiope; species Argiope trifasciata. The sequence continues at coordinate 174,120 of JAPMOQ010029525.1, read as the reverse complement.
TCCTCAGCAAAAATAAATTTATGGGCTGTTTGACTCGTAAGCATCCTAAATACAACTGTGCATGAGATAATAATGGAACTTCCATGCTCAAAGCAATAAGTTGGCAAATTTTAATCATCATCGGTTAAATGACACAACAACGCATAAAATACGAACAAATATTTTTATATATATTAGAACAGACTTTATTAAAATTATTAGTTTAAGTGTGACAGAATAATGTCTTATTCTGTCACACTATTAAAAATTATAATAATAAAATTTTTAAGTAAGCGTGATTGTCCGATTATATAAGATAAATAACCCCTTTATATATCTCTCAAGCAATATATAATGTTTATGATGTGTATTCATGTCTAACCGTCTTCCAGAATCATTCATTTTTCAATAGATCTATCATAAATCGTAAAGTACTAAGGGAACTTCCCTCCATTAATGAGGTGCACGAGAAATATTAACGGGGTCCATTTCCCCCACGACAAGTTCCTTGATTCCAATCATTCCTCAGCCAATAGATCACATCGATCGAATTCTTGGTCGGACAAAAGCGACTTGCCATCGATACCTTATGATGAAGAGAGGCCCATCTATCTACTATCTATCTTAACGAGATTAGTTCAGACTGCATGTTAGTCTATCGTTGTAGGGCGTCACGGGATAATTGATGGACATCTTACACGTTGGCAGGGTATAGGCGACATTTTGCTAACGAGGAAAGGCGTGTGGTAATGAATGATCCCCGCCAATAATCAAATCGAAAACAGAACTGTGGCGCAGTTCATCTATTACAATTCGCGATCTGCTCAGGTTTGGCGAGAGTCGAAATCTGCTTCCGGCACTATTTGTTTTCCGATACGCCAGGGCTTGGCGTGTCCCAGGCGCGGGATCGATTCGACCGCACGAAATGTAAAATTGAGAGGTATTGGTGACGAAAACTTTCTGGTGAATAACGCTTTTCATAAACACTTCAGAATGAATGCAATCGCTACAGAGCTGGAGGTGTCATGAATACTAATAGTATTGGAGTTTCTTTTGTTGTTGAGTTCCTGCAGGGGAAAGTTTGTCTTGCACGAAGAGTTTGGCACTTCGTTATTCGGTTCTTGAAAAATTACTTCTTTCTCTCTCCGATAATGTTTATTTCCCGTTTCGTCTTGGAAACTGAAGTTTATAACTTTGATTCTGATTCTCATGAATACATTATTCACAATTTGACTACTCGTCTGGGGGAACTTTTGAAGTGCATATATTTAAATTCTTTATCGTTAAGTAGTAGCTTATTCGTCATCTCTTTCGTATGATACGGGAATGAAATTATTTGATTTTCATGCCCTTTTAAGAACTATTTGAAATTCTCTGGCTTTTCTAAATACCATTTAAAATGAATTATTGAAATTCAAAATGCATTTATTGAGATCTGGAAAACAATGTATTTATCGAAATGAATGAGTTTTGAGCAGAATAAGTAAGGCTTTGACAAGAATGATATGTTTCATCCTTTTGATCCCTTTAGGTTCGAGAATAATTAATTCTGAAATCATTTTTATTACCATATATTTTCTATAACAGCATGTAGCTCTCCTCAGAAGAATCCTTCCACAAAATAGAGCAATTTATAAATATTCTTAAATTGATGAAACTATATAATTAAAATCACTCTAAGCATTGTCTCTACTCCTGCACTACATAATCAATATTTATATTAATCAATATATTTATCCTAATAATTTAATCATTAGTTCTATATTCCAGTAAGTATGACATATGTAACACTTATATTAAAAAATACCAAATTAGTAACATATATTAAATACGTATACACAAAATAAGCAACATTTATATTAAACTGGAAAACAGCTTCATTATTCATAGATACGAAAGAGAAAAAATTGCTTGAAAGTGAGCTTCCTTTTAGCTTTAAGTTTAAAAAATGATCGATGTTATCAACCTGCATTCAATTCATCAATGACGTTTTAAATGAACGAATTTCTAATATGAATAAAGAGCTCTACAAAATGTTAAATTGTACAAAATCCACCGTTGTTCCAATTTATTAACTACCTGTAAATTTTTCGAAAAGAATTTCTTAAAACTCTATGTAGGCCTTTAAGACAGTTACCATGTAATGATTAATTTTTTGAAGAAATTAAACTAAATTCTTTATTTTTATAATTCAATCAAAATAGCATTATAATCAAATTTCTAAAAGCTTATTCCCTTTGAATATCTTAATAATCTAGAATTTAAAGAAGCAAATGTTATTTAAAAAAGGGAAAAGAGTGGGTATGTATGTTATTTTGACATATGTTTCTACTTAATTATTTTTTTTAACTATGAATTCTTATGTAGGATTTAATAAAAACGATTGTAATTATTCGCTGCTTTTATTGATACAATGCATTAGGAGGCACAATGAAAGGCATCTTCTTTGAATACAAAACAACTATATGTTAGTCTATAATGAAGAATCCTTTTCTCAGAAACAACGTTCAGAGAATGATATCTTCTTTATGTCACTAGTTCCTCTATCTCCAAGACTTTCAAGAATAAACATTGCAGACGCAGAAAAGTATGTCCAAGATGAAAAAAAAAATCCTGTATAATTTCTATGTGATAACGAAAGCCTGATTTTGTCAGATCAATGGACATAATAGTTTGTTTCACATATCTCAGCTTTCAAGCCTTCTTCAAATACATTAAAATTTACAAAAAAATTCATGAATTAACTTTTTTTATTAAACACACTTATACTAATATTTCGCATCGAATATACCGTATCATGATTTAACACGATTCAATAAGGCTTTATGCGTATTTACATTCAATTAATAAGAGATCTAAGGACTTGGAGTTGGGTGATTTACATCAGTGAAAGGAAATGAAAAAACCTATAAGGCATGCACTGGCTTGTTGCATATTCCCATTCCAATTAGTTTATCTGATTCATTTACCATTGCAAAAAAACTCTAGCCCAGTGAAACCAAATATATGGAAATTATTTTTAATCCTTCAGTTTCATTCATATTTTTCCCTTTTAAGGTAGATATAATATACAAGGTAATCGATAAAGTTCATTTAAACCCTTTAAATTCAAATGGCGTTTCTATAGTGAGGAGAGTAATGTGCATTTATTGTAAATTGACTATGCTGAATATATTGAAACATGTTATTATGACTTAGCACTAAAATAGAAAAGTAAATAATGGAGTTCAGAAAGTTCAGTTAGAAAAATATCTATTAAATCATTATAAAAACAAAAGAAGAACGTTTCATTGAGTTATGTATAAAATTTTTAGGAATAAAATTTAAAAAAATTATTTTGCCTTTAAAATGAAAAATGTATTCTCCGGTATCATTATATTGTCCTTTAGTGTTAAGCAAAAAAAAAAAAAAATTCAGCAGTGAAAAGGAAAACAACAGTCTGAAAAAGAAATCTGAAAATTGTACTTTGAACGGGGAAGGGGAAGAATATGATGTTAATTTTTTTTGTTAGTTAGTTAGGGATTTTTTGGCGTAAGGTTCAGATTTGGCCATGCTGCGCCAACAGAATGGTACAAGTTAATAGTCAAATAATAAGGCGAATTATATCAGTAAAAATCAAATGGAAATATCAAAAATACGAAGAATTCATTATAGTAGACAAGGTTAAAAGTATAAAAAGGCTTAATATTTAAATAAGATGATAAAATCCAGTTGTTTTCATAAATGTAAAAATGTTAGAATGATGATTTTCTCCCACTAAGTCCGTGATTCTCCGAGATGATGTATTAAAAAAGCATATTCGGTGATGAGCGGGAACAGGGCATTCTGATAATATGTGTATGAGTTAATAAGTGTTAATTTTTTGAAGAGATAATTTAAAATTAAAAAGACAGAAAATATCGTTTAACCCTTTATTTACTGAATTATGTCGCCAATTATTTATTATAATTTACTGAATTATTTTTCAACTTCATTTTTGCACCAGTCGTTTTGTTCCCTTGCAAAATAATCCTAGGGAACCCAAGAAAAGAAATGTAATTAACAGAAATATCTTAATTAGTTTAATTATTAATTAAATATTTTTAATTCCTACTTTTAGCTTGTATTAACTTCAGGTTATTCGAGTTACATTACCCGTGTTCTTTAGAATACCGTCGGCAAAAATAGTGTTATAGTAAAGATATAAGCTAGATTTAAATGGTACTTTTAAGTACCGTCAGTAAATAAAGGGTTAAATAGTTTTCATATCAAAAAATAAAAGTAGAAGAAAAACCAAAAATTTCAAGCAATTACTTAAATTTCAATTCGTTCTAGGAATTGAATCATAACTAAAATTCCAAAGCAAACATTCCAAAACCTTTTGACAGAAATATTTTCTCTTAATGTTTATTTTTAGGGTGCATATATCAAACTGGAGATAACATGCCCAATTGTCACGACGTATTTAACTCTTTTTCGTTTCGAAAGAGATCTCGAATCAGTTTATAAAAAGAAATTTATTCGTAATTGCATCCTCTTGAATAGCGTCAATTGCAGATGCGAATCACGATTCTTCACTGTGTTTTCCAGTCTCGTTATTGGGACGGCAGAAAAGAGAGAAAGCCCGATTAATTGACCTCTGCTGCTGTCAGCTGATGCTGAGGAACTAGGCAGAAACATTTTCTTCATTTTTCCCAAACAGGAAAAGAAAAAATCTATGAGTAGATATCGGCCTTGCTTATTTGTTCTCCTAGATGACATAATAATTTGTACCAGCATAGATTACTCAGATAATTAAAAATATTGTGAGTCTATGAATTCTTGATTAAGAATTTATTCAAATATGTGATGTATTTTTAATTCAATTGTATGAGACATATAGGCCTTGCTTATTTATATTTTAGATTACATTTATTACAGCATAGATTACACAGAATTTTTTTTAAAATGTTAATCCATGAATTTAATACTAAAAATTAATCATTTTTAGTCATGAATTTTAATCTTAGATTACTCAGATATTTAAAACTAATTTGAATCTATCAATTCATAATTAACGATGATTTATAATAATATAGATTACTGAGATAAATAAACAAAATTTTAATATATGAATTAATGATTAATAATTTATTCAATTATATGATAAATATTTAATTCAAACTTACTAGGTCATATCTGCCTTGTTTACTTATTTATCTATATGAAACGATGAATTATACTTCTTATTTATAGATGACGCTGACATTTTTTTGGAGAAGATGGATGCTATCGATAAATTTATAATTAAAAAGAATTATTAAAAATTTGTTCAATTATATCATATATATTTAATTCAAATCTATGAGAAGATATCGACCTATGGCATTATTCTCCTAGATTATCTGATAATTTTTCCCTGACATGAATTCTGATAATTAAAAATAATATATTATAGATTCTTTATAATAAAATTTCTTTAGCAGAGATTAACTTTGTCCATGAATTCATAATAAAACAATCAATTATGTGAAAGATATTTAATTCAGATATGTTTCTTTCAAATCATATTATTTATCGTCATTTCTCATTCTGAATTATGAAACTATATATGATACAGAGATTGTTTATAACATATCAGGAGATGTAGAGGAGCTCGGTAGAAACATATTTCTTTATTTTTCATGAAAAATAAAGAAAAAGAAAAATCTATGAGGTGATACTGGTTTTGCTTAATTAATTCTTCAAGATGAAATGATAATTTATACTAGCATAAAAATAAGTTACTCAGATAATTAAAAAATATCTAATAGATACATGAAAGTAATTTTTTTAGATAATATTGGTGTTATCTGTGAATTCATGATTAAGAGTTCATTCAGTTTTACAATAGTTATTTCATTCAAACCTTTCAGGAGATATCAGGCTTGCTTGTTTATTCATCTAGATGACTGGTAATTTATACTATTATAAATCACTCAGATAATACCTATTAGTTACATGATAGTAAAATTGATTTAGAGGAGATTGGTGTTATCTATGAATTCACTGTTAAGATGTCATTCAATTATATGATAGATTATACAAATCTATGAGGAGATATCGTCCTTGATTTTTTTATATTAGCATATCCAACTCAGATAATCAAAATTATTATCTTATAGATAAATTATACAAATATATCTTTAGAAGAGATGATATTATCTATGAATTCATAATGAGGTTCTAATTTATGAATTACCTATAATATTATTCATGTATTAGTTGATAATTTAATACCAATGAGATTTTAGACGGCTTCAAATAAAACGTATTAATCACAATACATAAACATTTGCAAAGTTAATTAGAAAATGCTATATCTTAATTTATAGAATAAATTATAGAAATAATTTTGAAAAAAGATTTCAGTTAGTGGATTATCTGAACTATTGATTTAGCCTTTGTTAATAAACTAAATGATATATTATTATAATAGTTATTGTATTTATTACATATGATTCTTTAAAAATTTACATGGAGGAAGGTATTATGATTTAAAATGCATGCCTCTAGAAATAACTAAATTTGATTTAGTGAATTTTCATGATTTAATGGGCAATTTAAATTTATAAAGAAAATTCCAAAATTAACATAAGATATGTATTTGATTGCAGAAATATTTTGGCAACAATAATGAAAAACTATTTGACAGCTGTCAGCCTAGGTTTAGTAAAAAAATTGAGCGTTACACAATAGAACAACGTGTTAACACAATATGTGAATTATATAAAAAAAACCAATTTTTTCTTTAAATTATTGTATTTTTATCGTAAAGTGCACTTGATTGGATTATGTATGAAGTAACACATAAGTAAAATGGATCACACGACTTTATTGGCACAATCGCACTAATTTGTTGGAATTTTACATGACCATTAGACATGAATGTGATTGGATTTCGATGATATAACGCTGAATTTAATTATTCAGTGCACGCGTGCTTATCGAAATATAATTTTAACGTAAAATAAGCGAGTAAAAAGAAATACAATATTGTTAAATTCCACGATCCAGGGGAATAATTCACAAATTTTCAAATTGAGGCCTCCAGACTTTTATTATTGTTTAAATATCGTTGAACAATTAAAACGCGCTTTTCAATCATGTAACTCTCAATTTTCACTGACCTTAAAATATCGGTCTTAAATTTGAATAGGGTTGCCAATAATTTATTGCATGAATGATGTCAAATTCAAATCTGAGCTTAATTTTGGGGCGTCATTTGTATGCTAAGTTTAGATTGATAAAAATGCCTTATTTGTAATCAAATGTTTTAAAAATTCCAATTTCTTTCATATTGATTACTGTACTAATTTAACATTTTCAAAAGTTATTTTTTCTTTCTTTTTTTTGTTTTGCATATTATGTATGCTTTCTTTATATTACTAAATGCATTTGATCAAAAATTCTTAATGGAAGAATTTGTTTAGTATTATATTAAAATGCCTTTCAAAATTCTGACTCATGCGCTTAATTTTTCGCAATCAAACTCATTATAAATTCAATCTTAAGAACGGAACTATGCTCGAAAACGAATTTCAATCCACCAGGCAAATAGAACGACGAATATTTCTTCAAGCGCAGGCATATAAAGCATGATACTTTGCTCCTTTCCATTCCCCCTTTGCATACTACACAGAGAAGAACCTCCGTGCTTTATTAAAATTAAAAAACATAAATTCTTTTCCGAAATTCAATTAAAATTCTTTCATCCGCGATCCATTTCATTCTCGGAGAAGAACTTTTCCGAGAAAAATAATTGATTGACATCCATTACATTCTTTTGGCCCTACCTAGATTATGTTGATGTGATTTCAAAAGGCCAAGCTCCCCCTACGATGAGTTAAATGTTTCCATGAAAAGGAATATCTCGTGGAAATAGGAATCAGAGATCTGCTTTATGGGATTATTTGTTAAGGGGAGGATTATATTTGCAAATTCAATGTAAGGAAAAATCAGGATCTTTTGTTGGGATAAAATAAAATTGGAGAATTCGAAATAGTTTCGAGAGATAATGGCTGGAAGAGATTTCGTTTGCATATATTTCTTTCTTTTGTTATTATCAAATTTCGTTCTACTTTTATTGCATTCTGGGTAGTAGGGATGATGTTGATTAAAATAATAACTCAATATGGTAAGCTTTGAAAAAGGGTTTCGATGGAAAACTGCACTTCTTATTTATGAATGCAGGGAAATATATTTCGAAATTCAAATGCGATGCTAATATTTTATACAGTAGCCGATAGGAATGAACAAGAAAATTAATTACCTATTTTTACTATGGTAAATAAAATATGTTTAAAGAAAACTTCTGTAATTGATTAGCGTCAATCTTTTAATGCTAAATTACATAAGAACTCTTATGCATTCAGTTCTGTGCTTTCAATATTTTTTTTACTAAATTTTTAAAACATTAATTTATGAGTAGATTTTTAAATGAAAATGTTCGGTATAATTAATATAAATGACCTTTGATGGTTAACTAATTCACAGGGAATAATATTTGTGTTTAACTATTTAGATTTATTACCAGGTGTATTCAAATTTCAATGATTCGCTGTTTAATTTATAGGTTCTTGTTTATTAGTAGGTTTGTTTCATTTTCAAGAAGATTCTATCTTTAAGTATCAGATCGATAGATATTGAGGATATGTTATTTTACAAGCTTAATATTTATTACATTTATTCAGTAAATGAGCATTCATCATGAAATTATATCCCATAACATCATCGTAGTGTTTATATATTAACTTCTGGAGGATATGTGTTCAAATTGCTCTAATATTTTCGTTGTTCTGTAATATAATTTTTCTTATTCTTCATTCTAATTGCATGGATAAAAATCAGAATCCTTCAGTTATAGTTTTTTAACAAGAAAAAAAAAACTATTGAAATAATCAAAAATATATGAATATCATTCAAACAAAGAAATACATTGTAAATTATGCAAAAAACATCTGAAGTATTGTTGGAAATCAGGGGGAAATATATATTTAAAAAACTAATATCATGAAAAAGTTCAAAATTTGGATTTTAAAAAGATAAAGAAAATTAATAATAGTTTTAAAGTTAGTGTAGAAAACTTCCAAATAGCAATTGATCTTTAAAGAATTGAAATTTTAACTAAAACTAAAATGCTAAAAATACATGTTATATAACTTGTTCTAAGTTGAATATACTCATTTTTGGAAATATACATGCACACAATTTGGTAAATATACAGTATATATTCTCCTTAGATTGAGAACAAACATATATTATTCCTTATTAATATTAAACATACCAATTGCTTTAAATAATCTAACATTTAGTTTAACAAAATTATTAATACTAGAGGCTGTAAGTGCTAATTTTTTTTATAAATATTATCAAAACGGGAGCAAAAATATAAAATTGGTAGTAAGATGCTGTGGAGAAGACTCACTTCAATTGACTATATTCTAATACTATTAATAATTATGCTTTGCTCTCCAATTTTAATTTAATTCTAACAAAGCAGTTAGAGAGTTTTTTCAACCATATTGAATTCAATTTAAGTATTAAAGATGTGCATTTGCAAAATAAAAAATAAATAAATAAACCCGGTTTTTTCATATTAATCTTACTTTTATTTCCCTAAAAGAATGTAATCTGAGGCTCTCTTCTAAATTCTATTAATCCGATGGATTGTATATACAATTGAATTAATTATTCTATTATTTTGAAATTACTTTCTTATAATCTATTTTATCATAGTTATCTGGTCCTTTCGAGATAAAGGGAATGAGGTAGTCTGGTTGGTAGGGCTTTGGATTCACATCCCTTGAGTTCTGAATTCTAACCCCACAGGTGGTGGTAATGTGTGGAGTGTGGTAATGACTGGTTCACATATCTGTCAGGGTGAAAAATCTTCCTTGCCGAGAGTAATACCACTGAAAGTACTGATTCAGAAGTTATTGTTCTCTGATTAAATTACGATCTGTAGATGAGTGATGAAATGTATGAATGAAGTCCCCGTAAAAGGGTTGTGGCTTGAGAATAGCTAACTCGTTCTCGTGGTCCTAGATGGTGCTAGTGAAAAAACAATAGGCGCAAAAAATTCGGATTAAATCGCAATGGCTCTTCATTCAGCTTGGCTTGTCGATGAGAAGGGCCGTTAGATGTAACAACAACGAAGGAGATAAAGAATCGAAGTTATCAAATCAACGTCCATTTTGGACTACCCTGAAATTAGCATTGCATTTTTGGAATTATATTTAACTGCTTGCCTATCTCTCTATATATCTTTCTTGAAACACGATACCTCAAAAATATCTTAAGCTTGGGGAATGAGATATGTTATATGGTTTCAGCATCAAATTGTAGATTTTTTACCCGAAAGTTTCCTACGTTTCATCAAAATAAAAATTATTAATCATGCCCATAAAACACCTCAAAAGTCTTTTCCGATTAATTTGCTAACATCATAAAAATAATTTATTCCGCACCAAACAATTTCGTGATTAATGCATTGAAATTTTAATGTTTAAAGCATTTTACGATCATCTGAAAAAATGAAGAAATTAAATGAATGGTGATGAAAATTAATCGTAAAATTACGAGATTTAAAAACAATTTAATTTAATTTATTTACATTTTAATCATAATCATGGAATGATTTTAAAAGCCGTTTATGAATTTTCAAATTTTTTATCTTATTTTATATAAAGACACATGAAAATTAAATTTTGATTTTTTTAATCTTAGTTTTCATTTAAAATGATAATATATATTTTTCTTTTCGATTTATTAGCCAGCTTCTGAGTTTTTATTGAAAAGATTTTTTTTTAATTCATTAGAAATTTCAATGTACTTGTCAATTTAATACTATCACTTTTATGATAATTTGAAGCATATTTTGGATGAACCACTAGAAGACTTTTATCACATGAAATAAAAATTAAAATAGCATTAATCTATTAATTTCTCAATATGTTTTGGAGAATCAAGAATATAGCATTGAAGACTCAGTCAAAGTGCAAAAATAAACAAAATTTCAAATAGTTACGAAATATCAGCAGTTAAATAAAATCGTCGATTACAAAATATCAATAAATTGTATGGGGGAGTAATGTTACATAACACATGCAGCAAAAATACCTTGAATATCTTTTTCACATTATATATTTTACAGACTGCATATGCTATCTAATATCTTAAGCTGAATTTAGAAAATTATTTAATAACTCAATATAAAGTTGCATTATTATCAAAATTTTGCCCTCTGATATAACGTAACTCTGAAAATAAATTTCCTCTTTCACTTCCGATTTGAATTTAGACTTCAAAGATCCCATCACAAACGTGTATATCTATTTGTAGCATTATATTCAGTGGATTTCTGTGCCTGGGAATGTTTGTAGTCAAGGGTACATACATACTGCTCGAGCACTGTTACGTGATTCTGATTATTAGGTTCGATTACGTAGCTACTTAAACCTCTATAGAGCAACGCATGACACTATTCCGAACATCTCTTGACAGCAGCTGATGATGTTCACGAGGAGGGTTTATTGTGCGATTCAGACATGAGTATCTCGTTGAAAATGACAGGCACTTGGTAGGGAAGTATGCATAACTAGCGCGATTACAACGAGCAATTAGGAATTTTGCCCCTTAGAGATCCGTTGCACGGTCTCTATAGGGAGAGAATAATCAGTGTCGATGCTTAGCATAGCTGATTTCTCAGTAGCAGAGAGAAGTTATTCCTGATTGCAATAATTTCTGATTGGAATTTCTCGATACGGCGTGTAATTATTATCTTCCAAATAAGGAAGAATTTGTCATAATTACTTCTGTGAGATGACGGTTTAACTTTTTTGTGCAAAAGAAAATAGTTTCAATGTTGGCAAAATATGTAATGGAAGCAATATTTTTGAATTATATTTTATCTGGAGATTCATAATGTCTTTATATGTACAGCACTAGACAATTGCACTAAATGCAAATGATGCCTGATTTATCAAATGAATAAAATATATCCGCTTAGTGACTACATATTGGACAGAAATGGGCAGTTGAAGTTTCTTTAACACTTTAGTAAATAATCTTATTTTTCTTGAAAAATCTAATAATTTTCTGATTATCATTACTAAATATCTCATAAACTATTTTTTTAATTATATAAATAAAAATGAATCTTTAACTGTATATCTCTGATATGCTGATATACCTCTCATCCGAAAGCGATGAAATTTTGAATACTTATTACTTGCATTCATTTCTTTCTGCTGAAGTTGGAAAAACAAAAAAAAAATATTGCCAATCTTAATGTTTTGAATAATAAAGTTAAAAAAATAATATAATTTATGCCTTTCTTTTTTATATCAATCAATTTCAATGAATGTATTATTTTCCGATACGAAATAAAATTTCAAAATTTTAAAAATAAATATTCAATTTTTTTAATAAATATTCTTTCTATTATTCCTAATTAGACAAGACAGTTATTTTAAATTTCCAATCATATTTCCAAAATTGTTTCTTCTGGCGCAACAGTGAGCCAAATAACTGCTAGTTACATATAAATTGAGATTTACTTAATTGTAAAAAGGTATTTTTAGAAACTTCAACTTGTTTGAAAAAAAATTATAAAAAAAAATCAAATGAATGGAGAGAAATGAATTAACAAAATAAAAAAGAATGAGCAAAAATTAACAAATATTTTTAAAAAAAATTATTTAAAGGAATTAACAAAAGAATCAATATTTCAAAGAGTAAAAAAATAATACTGATAAAAAAATATGTATGTTCCATGACAGCTTCAAATGAACTGAAACTTGAAGTTTTTTTAAAGAGATATCAAATAATTAAAAATAGGATAACAGCTGTAATCATAGGAAAACTATTATTCCGAAAGTAGCATAATATATATATATATATATATATATATACACACACACATATGTATGTATGTGTGTGTGTGTGTTTGTATTCTTCCTCAAACACCATACGTTTCAAATTTGACACATAGTACTTGTTAATTTCCTAATTTATATCGTTATTAAACGACATATATTATAAGTTTGGTTTTCCTACATTTTAAAGTAAAACATTTCTATTAAAAAATAAAATTTAGTTTCCCTTATTATTATTACTAGGTAATATTCATGATGTTCACGAGCATTTCTCCATCCCGCCCAATTACCTGATTCAATGTAATCACGTGACTCAAAGCAATCACGTGACGCGAGATGTTGATGTATTTTTTGCTCTTCTGTTCTGTTTGTATTGCGTAGTAATAAAGCTTGTTTTTAACATGGCGTGGTTATTTTGAATACATTAGAAATAATTAGCAAAATAAATGTGGTGTGAGGTGTAACTAATATGGTCCATCAATGTGTTGTGTGAGGGGTTAACATTTTGGTCCGTATGAAGAGCCAGAGAAGGAGGTGCAACCTTTAGAATTTTTGAATAGCTATTTTGGTTTTCGTTAGAATCAAAAGGATTCAGATATGCAATAGAGTTTAATACGGTGATATCTTGGAGATATTTTTTGGAGTATTGAGATACGGAATTTCGGATAAAGAGATTAATTGGAGATATTCATAACTATTGTGATTTAAATGTGGATCATTTGTTGTTTATGTGAAATTGAAATTATTTTGAAATTAAGATATTGTTATTGAGATTATATTGATATTTGTTGTATAAGAAATCGTTAAAATGTGTTGATATTCGTTATGAGAATTTATTTCCTTTCGTATTAAGATTGGTAATTTCTGTCGGTATAATTTGTGTGCAATTTGGAATATAGTTGAAAGTAGCATTGCTGATAAAGTTTGTTCTGGTTTGGTTTCAGAACTCTTGCACCGGATTAGGATTAATATTTCCTGTCTGTATATTCTGTTGTGAAAAGTTTATCTATATTTGAAAGTATTATGTCTGACAAAGTTTTGATATCGTGTTTGGAATTCATAGTGTAATTATTATGAAAAGTGTCGCAGTTTCGATAAGACACTTTTCCTTGTTATTGCAAAATTAGCAGTAAAAAAGTATAATTTGTGAGAGGTTGTATGTAAAAAATATTTCCATTTATATCCACCATGCCGTTGAGTTCTAAGTTAGAGAAGGTGGTGTTGTGGATTATCTCTGTAGAGTTAGGGCTTTCCGTTCCTGATAAGGCGAAAGTAATTCAGTTGAGGGTGATAATTGAGAAAAATGAAGTGTTTAAAACACAAACTGAAGTAATTTCAGGTCTAGTAGATATAGTAATAGCTGACACACAGTCAAAGCTAGTGCAAGAAAAGGAAAAAATAGAAAGTGAATAAAAGTTAGAACTAGGTTAAAATTGAGTGAAATAGTGAAAGAAATTGAGCTGTCAATTATTAAAAAAGAGTCATTAAATAATACACAAAATACTGAAATTATGTATTCGAATTCATTAAATATTGAATTAGAGAGCTTAATTATAGTATTAAAACTTTAACTATCCCGGTACCATGTAAATCGTAATCCTTTCATTTATTTTTCAGCTCTTTGGAAAAAGCATTTCAAAGCAAAAATGTTTCAGAAAATTTGAAAATAGAAAACTCTGTTATATATTTTGGGTGAAAAAGTCAGTAATTTGCTGGTTTACATTAGTCAAGAAAATTTTAATGATTATAATAAAATTAAAAATTTAGTTTTTAAAGAATTTGAACTCGCCTCTCTGGAATGCTTAAATAACTTTAAAAAGGCTCTAAAATCCCCGTCTGAGAGTTTTGTTCAATCTGTATCCAGATTAATTGCATCTTTTAACTACTATTGTCATTTCTTAAAGTGAAGGATTTCCATTCTCAATGCTAGCTTATAGTTTCTGATAGTTTTTGAATCTCTTGATCTAGAATTAATGACTCCTATTGCGGTAAAACAAGGCAAAAATTATTTTAAACCTCATGAACTTGGTAGAGAGTGTGTCATTTTCTTATCATCGAAAAGTAAATGTAAAAGTGAAATAAATAAGATTACGATAGGGGATGCAAAAAGAGTTTTGGGAAATAAATCGCAAAATTTTCCAAATTGGTGTTCTGATTAATCCGTTTCTAAAGTGTTTGTGAAAGAAGTAAAAAATTCAAAGAGTGTTTTTATGTAAGAATAGTGCCAATCATCCTCGTTATAACTTCCCCCAATTTAAGAGATTTTTGCAAGGGAAAGAGTTGAAGTAGTGAAACGGAATGATTTGTGTTTTCGTTGCTTGTTACCACATAAAATTCGCGATTGTCACTCTGATAGAAATTGTTTTTGCGGCAAATCTCATAATCGGATGCAACATTTTCCACGAGAGGGAAATAATAGTTCTAATTCTATCTCTAAAAGTATTTCATTTCTTCAACCAGTTTATAACGATGGTGTAGTACAGAACCAAATGGTAAAGGAAACAGCAGCTAGTATCCAATCTAAGATAATTGCGACGGGTTTTCAAAAAACCAAAGAAAGAATGACCTTCTTAGTATTGTTCAGGCCTTGGTTAAAAATAAATATTCGGAATTTGTAGAGGCTCGATGTTTATTAACATAGGAAGTCAGTCTTATTTGTGTACGAAAGCTTGCGCAGAACTACTGCAGTTGAAGTTGGAAAGAATAAATACTATTTTTTCATGAGTGAATGTCCTTACTATGGTGGTTAATAATTGTATAAAAACTACAGTTACAAACAAGGATAGTAGCTTAGAGCAAGAATTGTCGAAGTTAGTGGTGAACAAAATTACTGATGTTACCCTGAACAAAGTCATTGACGTAAGTATGAAAGTATTCAAGTTTACATCACTGGCAGATCCGAATGGCTGGCTGAATTTTAATATCCCATGGAAAAATAGACTCACTTTTAGGAGTTGAAGTATTTTATGACTTGTTGAGACCGGGGCAATTCCGAGATTTGAATTCATTGTTGTTTCAGTTTTTGGTTAGGTTACAAGTTGTAGAGTAGATGAAGTGATGGAGAACAAAGTTCATAGTGGGTTGATTTTAGATGTTGAAATGGATCGTACTATGAGAAAATTCTGGGAGGTTGAAAATGTAGATAATGAGTTCACTAAGAGTCGGGAGGTCTTGTGCGAAGAGCATTTTGTAAAATCCCATAGAAGGAATGAGGATGGTCGATGTGTGCTTATAATGTCTTTGAGGGAGGACCCCTCTTGCCTGGGACATTCAAAGGGCATTACAGTAAGAAGACTTAATTTGTTGTGGAATCGTCTGGTGAAGGATGGAGAATATTTGTCGTTATATTCAGATTTTCTGAGATAGTATGAGAAGTGGGGTCACATGGAGACGGTTAATGAGATAATTGTGTCACCTTCTTATTATATACCACACCATGGAGTCGTTTGTCCAGAGAAGTCGACGACTGTGTGTAGTTTTTAACGCACCGCCTCCTACAACTAATGGTATTAGCTTAAATGACATTCTGATGAAAGAAGTGATTGAGGACGTATTCACCATCATTACCGGTTTTCGGCGACACAAATTTGCCTGTACCGCCGATATAGAGAAAATGTATCAGAAAATACTCATCATACATATATCAACGTGATCTTCTGAGAATTCTATGGAAAACAAATATTGACGATGAGCTACCACGTATAAGTTGAGAACTTTCACTTATAGGACGTCTTGCGCTCCCTTCCTTGCCATAAGAACTCTTAAACAATTGGCCATAGATAAGAATTCTGGATTTCCCTTGACGTCTGATATTCTACTGCATGACACATACATAGATGACATAGTCAGTGGCTCTTCAACGTTAGAGAGTACCCAGGAGTTACAATGCCATCTTATTGGAACTATGCAGTCAGCGGGACTGAAATTACATAAGTGGCATACCAATTTTGAGAAGTCTAGACCATCAGAAAATAGTTATAAATTTAAAAAGGGGATTGAACAAAAAAGTTGGTTCTGTGGAACTCTCGTGAAGATTGTTTTGCTTTCCATGTAAATGTCAAGCCGAAACAATAGTATTGTCAACTATTGCCAGAATATTTGACCCACTTGGCCTTTTGGGTCTGGTAATAGCTAATGCCAAAATGATCATGCAAGAACTTTGGCGCATAAACATCGATTGGAACGATGTTCTACCTCAAGCAGAATATCGAAAATGGTATTGTTTTCTATTTGCTCGCAGAGCCTTAAATGAGATTTTGATTAAAAGAAGAGTAGTCCTTGACCAGCCAAAGAGTGTAAAGCTTCCTGGCTTTGCAGACGCATCAGAACGTTGCTATGGAGCAGTGGTGTACTGCAAATCAAGGTTTGCACAAGGCGATACTGTGATTAAATTAGTTGCCAGTAAATCAAAAGTAGCTCCGATTAAAAGCTTGACGATTCCAAGGTTAAAATTGAGCGCAGCAATCTTGCTGTCAAAACTTTTGAAAAAAGTGACGGCGGCAATCAAAAGTACATTGACTAGTGTCTACTATTGATCGAATACGACTATCGTGCTTTCGTGGCTCCAGAAGCAACTAATAGATTTAAAACAATTCGTTCAAAGCAGTGTAACGACGATTCAAGAAATCACTAGAACTAAACAGTGGCTTCATGTATACTCGGAGCAAAATCCAGCTGACATCTTATCACGAGGAATCGACCCCGAGAAACTTGTGACGTGTGACTTATGGTGGAATGGACCTGAATTTCTTGATAATAGCTATTCTAATCAAGCAGTTCCTGTGTCAGAAACTAAAGAATTTATTGCTGAAATTAAGAAAAATTCTAAGAACAATAATGTGTCTATTTTGCGTGTTCTTAGTTATATTTTTAGGTTTAATAACAATGCCCGAAATCCACTTGGGGTAATACATGTCCTCTTAGCAGCAGTGAGTTGAAAAAATCTGAGAATTTCTTGATTAAAGCATTGCAACATCAAGATATTGCTGCCGATATTCAAAACCTAAAACTCAAAGGATTCGTTTCTCCAAACATTAAGTTAAAAAGCCTTAACCCGATTTTTGATGGGGATGGTATTTTGAGGGTTGGAGGTCGACTAGAAAATTCAAATTTGTTTTGTGTCTAAACCTCCAGCAATCTTGCCAAAAGGTAATAAACTTACTATGATAATTTTAGGGTATTATCACAAGAAGCATTTGCATGTTGGTGCTTCAAATTTATTATGCATTGTTCGAGAAAAGTTTTGGCCCGTAAGTGGTTGTACAAAGTATCATACGGTAATTCACAAATGTATCTCATTTTTCAAATCAAAATCCATGGTGTCGAGTCCATTAAAGGGTAGTAAGGTATGTGTATTGTCAATGCCAAAATGACATATGTAAATAAATTAGAGGAAGGTGTGGATTGTTGTTCAAATAATTTTCTCGATTTCTTAATATGTTTTACTTTTAATATGATACATTTGGTTGAATGTTTGTAACATGTCAACGGGGGAGAATGTTAGCGGGCATTTCTCCATCGCGTCCGATCACCTTATTCGATGTAATTACGTGACGCGAGTTGATGTATTTATTGCTGTTCTGTTTTTATTGTGTTGTAATAAAAACTTCTTTTTAACATCATAGTTTAGTAATCATCTAAATTATAGGAAATAATATAACGTATTAGAAATTATTTGCATTTAGTTATGTAAATACTGATTGATATTAATTACTGTTTCCTTCTATAGCAACAATAGTGAAACTTTAAAATAATTAAATTTATAATGGTTTTGGAACTCATGGTTTTTGCGTTGTAATCCGAGGAAAATTTATACGGGAAGGGGACCTTAGAAATTTTGAATTTTTATTTTTGTTCCTATATATTTCCATTTAATTCTGAATATGTCTTATTTTTAGTCCAAAATCTATTTATATATTTCAATGACTTGTCATGCATAATGGCAACGAGTGAGACGTGGTAAATTGGAAGAAAATATAAATCTATTTTTCCATCATTTTCTGTTGATTAATTCCAACAAATCTATAACAGATATGATGGAATATCTATTTTAAATAAACACAGCTTAATATTTAACTGGGTTCAAAATGTTGTTCCAAAAACCACTTGAATGAATATCTTTTTTCACCAAATTTATGCTATTTATCCTTATTTAAGAAGAATAATTAAAATAATTATTTAAATTTTTTTCCACTGAATAGCAATTCATAACAAATTTAAAAGCCTTAATATGTCAAGTCTACATTGAAATTATTCTAAAAAACAACGAAGCATTTAAATGTTTTTTATATGACTGCTTTCTTTATTGAAATCCACTGCAAACAAGCAAACTCACCATGAAGACCATCTTAGCTGGTTCTATATATATTTAGTTGCATTCCTAAAGATGCAGTGCAGTTGCATACAGATTGTAGTCATTTTTTGCATCAACAGGGTGAGGCTCGCGCTCGTGTGACGTCAGGGTGCGTGAGTCTCCTAAAGGAGTACACTCGAGCCTTCCAATGGCGATGAACGAATGAGATCTGAAGCTCTTTGTGTGCTCCTTTACAATCCTTTTTAAGCTTGACCATGTTTGGTGCCCCAATCTAAGGTCAACACTGTTCCTAATTAAATCTCACCCCGTTTGTATAAATGGTGTAAATATTGAATTTTTGTAATTATATGTAATCTCATAAAATTAATTGTTTTTTAATTTGTATATTATTATTCCTCTATTAAAAAATCCACTTTATTCCTAGATACCGTCCTAAGCCCATACGCATATACGCAACAACACGCAAATGTACACACATTTATACAAAATTTCCTAATACTAAATGAAACATTTCCAAATTATCTGCAAATCCACTTTCATTATTCCAAAAAATATTTAATCGCTTGATTACCTATAGTTAATGAAGCTCAAAAGAAAGATAATGTTCATTACTTAGATTACTTGCCTGAGGAATAACAAAGGGAATTTAGATTCTCTGAAAGTTAATTAACCATTAGAAAATCGATTTCTCTGACAGTTTATATATTTAGGTCTTAATGGCTATAATTTTAAAAAGATTTATTAACTATATTTATGCAGTTTCATATCTCATATTTAAATAAAATATTTCGCAGAAAAATTATTAGTTCAACATTCAGAGAACTTGTGGGAACATTAACAGCAACTTACGAGGATTTTTCGTTTAACGGTAGACATAATACTAAAGGAATTGCCTTTAATTGGTACTTTTATATCCTGATAATCTTGAAGGGAAACTAACTATATGACTTTTAAGGGGACAATAAACTCAAACACATTTGGGGAGTATTCAGTTAGGGTTAGGAAATTTTATATACATATATACTAAAATATATATTTCTCAAATTAAAAAAGAAACATTTGAAAAAGAAGTATATTATTTAAAAAAAAATGTTAACTGAGTATAATTTCTTTAAAAATTTTAAAATATTTCAGCCGTTTTAATTTTTAATTTTTTCTATTAACTCAACGAAATTTCCTTGAAACAAAACTAAGTATGATTTTGTAATTTCAATTAAATGCTGGTTTTTAGAAATATATTTTTGCATATTTTTAAGCTGGTTTTTAGAAATATTTTTTATATTATTATATTTGAATTTTCATAGGAATTTTGTATTTTACTGAATTAAAATTGACTTTTCATTATTTAAAAAAAATTAAAACACAAAATTAATGAACCACTTTTTTAAATGACAAACCGAAATCTTTATTAGCAATTGCCTTCAATTTCTTCAAAAATTAAGCCACCTGGAACATTTTAAATAAATTTTAAATCTAATTACAACTAGATTAAGACGAACTTATTTCCATCTTAACCCTTCAAATATTTATTTCACTGAGCAATACATTTTATGACACTGTTTGGGTTCAAAATAAATAAGTATTTAGGTAACTAAGCGATAAAGATAAAATTACACATTTTCATTCATTTTTGCTTATTTCAAAGTCTATTGTCCCCTTAACACGAAAATAAAAGAATTCAAAGTATATTTACATTCTACGAACGAAGAAGAAAGGTTATTGAATTATTTTGTGTAATATTTACTTTCAATTTGATATATGATTGATTACACATGTATTTCAAAAATTACATGTGTAATGCTATTATTTATTGACGATCGTAGCTAATATTAAAACAGAAAAAAAAAATGAATTTACTATTTCTGCAATTGCCGAATCATCTTGGAAAAAAATATAAATTCTTTAATCTTACCTTGAAAGAAAGAAAAAATTATCTATTAATAGAATTTATTTACTGCAAGAAATATAAATATTCAGTTGAACATTGTTAACTCAAAGTTAAAATGTTACATTCTTAACCATAATCGTATACAACATGTGAACAAAAGTAACGTAACCTCGTACATATCAATATATACTAATCAATCTCAATATTGAAAGCTATTATTATAAAATGAGAGATTTTAAAATTAGAAAATTGAGATCAAAGATCAATGCTGGCATAATTTCACTGACGGAATAGCTACCTTTGGTTAGTTTGTTCTCTCGAATATTGCTTCTGACAGACTTTAAGACACTTTAATTTAATCCGTGTTTATTTTAATATTCACTTTCTTAGTTTGATGATTTAAAAAATCATGAAAAGGGAAATATATAAGTATATAAAATTGAATTATATTTTTTGCAACTTTTTTCTAAGTGATTTTTTTTTAATATTAAGTTTGTGAATTATATAGCTAAGTTTGTGATGTGAGTTACATTTTTATAAAATTTGATTGCATGGCTGTCAAAATTAATGTGCTATATTCAGATGAAAAAGTTGGAAAATACTACATTATTACATATATTGGTGGAAAGCCATTTACATATTGCCATTAAATCATACATATTACATTAAAACTATTACCTTATACATATTAGATATCATATTCCTTTCAAACCCTATATGAAATAAACTGAAAAGGAAATTATATTTCCAACACAACATTAAAAAATATATATAAAAAATTATATTGAGCTCACTGTCAGAGCTCTATCTATTCAAATATATTTTTTGTAAAAGTAAATGCTTAATTTTTCCTTATTCTAGTTTCCTTATTCTTATAATTTCCTTTTCCTTATTCCTTATTCCTTATTAAGTCTGAAATAAACTAAACAAATTTAATAGTAATTTTTAAACTGAAATGGAAACAAAAATCATTAATTATGAATTAAAGTAAATATCCATTATCATTTTTATAGATTATCGATGTCAAATGCATTGTAGAAAATATTTCTTATACTAAAATTTGTTAAATGAGATTTTAAAAAATCACCTCTTTAAATGCCTTCAATTTGCTAAGCGTATTTTGAAATTTGTATGACATTAATTAGCAAATAAGGGATAATTTACTTCAGGTTTAATGAAATTTTGTAGTAAATAAATCAAATTTGCAAATCATTGAAAATATACCTATAATGATTGGCAAAAAAAATTAATTTAGTTAATTGCTCATAAACACAATGATGACAGGAATAAAACTGAATGCATGCAAAGCCTCTATTCTTGATATATAGTATTTTTTCATATAAAATGGAATTGAATTGTGGTTTGAATGATCTCGAATAAAAATAATGCTATACATATATATATTAGGATGAAACATTGCACAGGAGAAATATAATATGAAAGTTGCTAATTTCTTAAGTTTAAGGTAATCAATTGACTTAAATTTTAATTGTTATATTTGAGAATTGAGCAATTCGTACATATTTGGGACTTTTCTAGTTATACACCGATGAAAAAAAAATCCCAACAAAAAGAAAAAAAAATATTGTACAGTAATTAAATTTTAGGAATATATTTGTCTAGGTAACATATTTAATTGATTAAAGTTTCAAGATCACAGGTAGAACCATTGACGAGAAGACCCATTTCAAATGTGAAATGTTGGTACATTAGTTACCAGTGTAACCGCCAGAATTTTGAATGCGTGCATACATTGTGCGTACACAAGTGCCGGATATCAGTTTGTGGGAGGGAGTTCCATGCCTGTTGCACTTGGGCGGTCAATGCAGGGACGGTTAATGCTGGTTGTGGATGACGCTGAAGTATTCGTTCAATGATGTCCCATACGTGCTCGATTGGAGAAAGATCTATTGATCTAGCAGGCCAAGGCAACATGTCGACACTCTGTAGAGCATGTTGGGTTACAACAGCGGTATGAGGGCGAGCGTTATCCTGTTGGAAAACACCCCCTTGAATGCTGTTCATGAATGGCAGCACAACAGGTTCTATCACTAAACTGACGTACAAATTTGCAATCAGGGTGCGTGGGATAACCACGAGAGTGCTCCTGCAGTCAAACGTAATTGCTCCTCAAACCATAACCCCAGGAGTAGACCCTGTGTGTCTAGGCCGCAGACAGGTCACTAGCAGGCGTTCACCTGGCCTCCTTCTAACAAAGAAACGGCTATCACTGCGACCAAGGCTAAACCGGCTTTCATCAGTAAACACAACAGATCTCCACTCCGTCCTTCAATGAGCTCTAGCTTGACACCACTCACGTCGGGAACGGCATTGGTTTGGAGTCAGTGGAATGCACTGTACAGCGCGTCTGGCTCTGAGCTGTCCTTGAAGTAACCGATTTGTAACAGTTCGTTGTGTCACTGTGGTGCCAACTGCAGCTCGAATTTCAGCTGCAAACGCAGTACGATTAGCCACAGCCATACGCCGAATACGACGGTCTTCCCTCTCAGTAGTACCACGTGGCCGCCCGGAACCTGGTCTTCTTGAGGCAGTACCTTCCCTTGACCACTGCCGCCAATACTCAAGCACAGTGGATACATTCCTGCCAAGTCTTTCAGCAATATCGCGAAAAGAAAATCCACCCTCTCGTAGCCCTACAACACGACTTCGTTCAAACTCAGTGAGCTGTTGATAATGGCTTCTTCACCTTCTCAGAGGCATCCTTGACTAACATTAACCCACTACGTCAAATCTCAACTGTAAATAACGATCACGAACATTAAAGCGCTTGTTTAAAACAAACCTCATTTGCATGTTCATAGTGTCGCTACTAGCGCCACACTTACGCGCGTAGCTCGAAATTTGAATCGACGTCATCTTTGAGATGTATAAACATGCCTTCCCAATTTCATTTATCTCGCACAGCTCCTTTCTAGTGTATTTTATAGTCATCATATGAAAAGTTCGTAAAATTAACGAAATTTATTTCTAATGTCATAATTTAAAACAGTCTATATTAGAGTTATTTTGCATTTAGCAAACGATTAGGAATGTTATAAATAAGATAGCTATTATTCTCGCATAAAATACCTAGTTTTTTAATTAGAAGCTTTCATTCATTTACTTATATTTGAAAGATTGAAGTTTATTCAATGCCATGTTTAAATGATAAGCTTGTAAGTAAAATATTACTACATTATCGTTTGTATGATTATCAAATCACTATATTCACTAAATATAATAAATTATAAGATACAAATTCCTTATCTATTCCATCTTTTGGTTTCATGTATAAACATTCTCCGTAACTTAAGCAGTCTTATTTGCCTACATTTATTTCAAACAGAAAAATCGCATTTTTTTCAGTTTTATTTATAAATGTTACATAAAATATCGGTTGTATCTTATTTATTGTATTATAAAATCATCAAACAAGAGACAGGAATCAGATATTCCTTTTTTCTAAAATTTTAAATAATATAAATTCACTTTTCTCGATTTTGTTTGTTGTGAAATCATGATTTAAGATTAATAAATCTTTATTAAATGGATTATCATTAAAATCTAATAAACGTATAAAAATCGGTCTATAGATATTTTAATTCTTTATTTTATTGGGTAAAAAATCTAACCATATCATGTGTAAATAAGAAGAAACCTAACATCTTGCTTCCTCTTAACACACAAAATATTCCTTATAATAAAGCTCATAAGATAAGATCATGGCTTATCAAATGGCATACAAATCGTTCCTTATTATAAATTTCAGATTTTTTAAACGTTATAAATCATGAAACATTATAGCTCTAATTCATTTCCGGTTAATCATTAAAAAATTAAGGAATATTTTAAAACTTAAAGGAAATACATTTAGTATAAAAGGATCTAATATATGGAATAATTGAAGTCACCAAACAATTGGACAATGTCACCATCCCCATTGATCTATTGTCTTAGATATCGTTGAGACCGATGCGTCTGACGGATACCAGCAATAAATCATTTCTGTTCCTCTGATACTTGATAATCATCCGCAGGGAGAGAGCTGGACATTGCTTTTCAGCCAATAATGGACTACTTTGAAAGCGATATAAAAGGAGCCAAACCATGCATTTTTGTTGACATTTAATCATTTTTGGGCTTTGGTAATTGTTTCTTGATCCATTTCGTTATTTCATTTCTAGGATTTTTTTCTGAGGGATTTTATAGAATTAATACATTTGTATTTATATAATTGCAAATCGTTAGCTCTAAAAAATTCTTCTGGATTAAATTGTTGCAATATTTTTAGTTAACTTGAGTTTGACCCCTTATCTAAGAAATTTATTGAATCTTCCAGTTATTTAACATATCCAGCTCCTGGTATTTTTTTAATTTATATAACATCGATCCTTATTTTTTTCATGACAAATATCGGTGGTCATATTTGAAACATTCGCACTTGAAGAATGCTTAACTAATGATTTTATTTTTCTAAACGTTTGATGGTTAGCCCAACATATCATTTAATTTATTAGAAAAATATTCACTTGTCTTTGTTTAAAAGCTTATTTATAAACCAATTTTTTTTTACAAATTAAACTTTATTCTGGCTTAATCATTTAAATTTGATAATTATAAGTGATAATTGAACATATAATTGCATAAGAATGTGTGAAATATATCGATCGAATATCGGTGATTTAATATATAACTAAATGAATTTTCGGCATAATAGGAAGGTTTTGGTCAAAGAATAGGAATTAACTTTTAGTAATGATCAATAATAGTTGCCGGTTTTGATTAAAATGGAACAATTAAATTAGATGGTGCTGATAAAATTACAAGTCTCAAATTTTTGTATTAACAAAATAGTAATTTTTAAATATTTATATGGAAAAAATATTATTTTCTTGACAATAATCCCATTATTCAACAGAAATAGAATTGTGAAGAAACAAATAATGATACATTTAAATCGGTAAATAATTTTTAACGAAAAAATGACAACTTGTGTCCTTAATTTGGTTTAATTACCAATTTTTTTTAAGGTAGAAATATTATACATTTGCCTATTTGCTTATTTAATATCAGCGCTCACTAAAGAGAAAACGAGAAATCCTGAGTTAGTTAGTTAGCTATTATTTAACGTTCCGTTATAAAGAAACACTAGGGCTAATTTGGGACGGACCACGTAATTTTGAACCACGCTCAAATGACAAGGACGACACCTGAGCTGTCACCCCCCTCTCCACACCATCGGTCGGACGTTTGGCCTGACAGATTTAACGTGCAAGAAACTCCCTTACACAACGGTTCTTTGGTGCAATCTAGTCTCGAATCTGAAACCTTCCGGTTCTGAAGCCGAGTCCTTACCACCAGGTCACCACGGTCCCACGAGAAATCCTGAATTTAGTTATCAAAAGAAGGAAAATTGAAATCTGCAATAATTCCAACACATTCGATTTAAATTACAGCAAATTTTTTATTTTGCATAGTTATATTATTTAAAAGAGCAAAAAATTGTTGGTGACATGAAATTACTATTGAAATATTTAAAATTGCTAACAAGGATTATGTAAATTTCTTATATTAAGTTGTTAAAAATTGCCATAATCATAACAAATAAAATGGGAAATGATAGTCAACAAAGTAATAAAACAGTACATTTAGTATAAAGAAAAGTGATCAAATATTATATTTGCACATGTTTTTACCATTGAAAAAATATGAGAAGGCTTTTATAAAAAGACTGTTTATTTGTATGGAAAAAATAGTATTTCATGTAAAATTGTACTGTAAAACATTGGTAATCGGTATGAGAAAGAATGATTTTGTGAATATCAAAAGCATTATTTTAAATATTATGGTACTCGATTATACCATAAGCTGATTTATTAACTTATTTAGCTGCTTATTTTTCAAACAAGTAAATAAGTAAAACAAGTAAGTAATCTCAAAATTTTTGATAATCCGATTACTTGAGTACCAGAAATATTAAATTCTAAAGTATACTGCGAGTTAAATTGAAAGCATGATTTTATTTTTTAACTAGTTTACCACTTATAGTTGAGATCTTGTATTTTTCAAACACTAAAAATCGTTGCTGACAATCGGTAAATTCACGTTAGTACCTCTTGAATTCATAATGAACATTCGTCTACAACGAGCAACACGGCTGGAATTCCAAATTTTCATCGGAACTCTACATTCCGAATTGATTTAGACACTCTTTCATTTCGAATTCATACAAAAAAGGCTTACAAAAACCTTACATGCAGATAATGGAATCAGGTTCTTGCATTTTTTCTTACGTTTATTTATGAAATAAAGTCTTTGTTCTAAGAAATTTAATATATGAAAGAAAAGCACTTTCTCTAATGCAGTTCTATGTTTAGAACGCTGCCAAGGTATCGATCAAGAAGAATTCGATTATCGTTTCTCGGAGGATCCTTTGATGTACACCGCCTAAGGCCTAGGCGTGGGAAAATTGGGAAAGAAACTTTCTGTCTTCGCCCTAGAGAGTACTTTAAAACTCCGGATTCGTATCTGAAAGAGTGATTAGATTATGCCCGTTAAAGAGGTATTTTCTTTTATGTCCGCCTTACTTATTGATCGGAATTCTATGTAAACTTATCCCAATGAAAGTGTTGAAGGGTAATGAGAAGGTAGTCTGACTTGGAGTCTTTCAATTGAATATGGGGATAGGAAATTATTTTATTAAATAAACTTTGGCGAGACATTCTATTCGTATAGGTTTATATGGATTGATTTCCATTAAGTGCTATCTAAATATATACTATTGTTATATGTTTATATCACCAACTGTAGCAATACCCGGTGCAAAATGGAAGTTAATTAAAGGAAATAAAAAAAGAAGTTATTCAAAGTTATTTTAGCTAAATTTAACTGTTTTACCTGATTCCGTTTGTCAGCTTTATTTGTCATCGACATGTTATTACGGATTCAAATGTCATATTCATTTTTGTTTGTCTTACTTACGGATAAACTTCCTATGTAAAATTATCCCGTTGGAAACAATGAAGAGAAATTAATACACTACAGATGTAAACCATTTTTTTCTGTTTTATATAAGGTCAAGAAATAATTTTGTTAAAATTAATTTTGACGTAACATGATACTTCTGCTTATTTTATGTGGATAGATTTTCATTAAGTGTTTATGTGATTTCATTAAGTGACTTTTATTCATATGCCAATATTATAAACTGCATCATCAAGACCATAATGTCGATTATCGAATAGTGTATTAGATTCTCTGTAAAAAAATGGAATTTGCAAGTTTTTCTTTCTCCTAGATACATTATTATTTTTTTACTTTTTTTTTTTACTTTTGCAATATTTATGTCACTAAAATGTTTTTTTTTGCTTCATCACATTATTATTAATATTTAACTAAACTTTAAGAAAAAA